>JAOXJP010226287.1:0-11517 GCA_025762735.1 Platanus orientalis | reverse complement strand
ACACACACACACACACACACACACATATATATATATATATATATATATATATATATATATATATATATGGACACCACGTGGATGTTCCCTTATTTTTTTCTCGTTTCTTAAATTCTTTCTTCCCTCATATCACTATCATAAGATTAATACAATTCCATTCCTTCATAAAGTTCTTATTCCCAAATCCCCTAATGAGTATACAAATCAACTTTCAGCTTACATCATAAAATTTCTTATCAAGATAAGTCCCTGCTAAAGGAAAAAATATTTTTTTAAAGGTATTTTAAACTTGATTTAGGAATCAACAGATACTATAGTAGAAACATTAAACATGATGACTATTTGAAACTATCTATCGTGCTTTTCTAATAAAAAAGTGATACTCATTTGAGTTCAATAATGGGGATATAGGGTTGTTAAGTAATTCAATTTTGTTAAACCTGCTTCCAATTTCTTATTGGTCTTTATTAATTAGAATTTTGTTTTTATATAGTTGCTATCGTAGTTGTTCAATTTATATATATAATCATTTTTTTAGACTATAATACTTAATCTTATGAGGTGTGTCACTTACCCGTGCTCGCTCTAGTTCTTTCACTAGTTGTAACTACATGTCGTTCTTTTGACGACAGTTTCTAGTTATTGTTTTTTAAGCTTAAGGCAGAGGATTTGTTTTCAACATAAATTTGATCTACTGACTGGAAATGAAATTAATTATTACATTTTTTTGATAGGTAAACATTAGTGGTTAATTTGTTAATAGGTGAAGATGAGTTTATGACACCCACATAATATATACATTATAATAAAAAAATAAAAGTATTATATTTTTAGATATATTACAAGAAATAAATATGAATATATGCATACATAGAGGGTAGTAAGAAATCTAATTTAAATTTTTTAGAAATATAATTCCAGCTTAAATGTAGTAAGGAGGGACATGGCTGCTTTTAATTAAACAGTAAATATGGCTCTAAACAAAGCGGAATGACGGAACATGACTCATGTATCTAATCGCAAATAGCTGGGATAAGGTTGTTTGTTGTTGTTGTTGTATAATTCCAGCTTAAATCCAAAATTTGGCCTATGAAATCCAAATTTATAACTATGAAAATTGATGGGATGGCCATGGCCTTATGTGTGAAATGTCTGCATAAGCTTATGAAACTCATAAGATTGAGAAGAAAACATGATAAATATAGGAATTGAAAATTGAAATAAGCTTTGTGGTCTCAATGTACCCCTAGAGAATTAAAATGTTTATTTGGAAAGCTTGTAAGATACTCTCCCCATCAAGTTAAACATTCAAAAGAGGAAGATAATGCCCAACCTTTCCTGTCCCGATGTAACTCGCAACCTTAAAAGTCATGCATTTTATTAATCTCATCTTTATATTTCTAAAATATAGTTTGCGACTCTTTAGTTCTACAAACCCTAAACCCTATTGAACTGGACTTCAAGAAATGGCTTTTAAAATTTTAATGTGAACAATTTCTTTAAGCATGAAAAGTTGAAAGATCATTGAGACCACTTGCATCACTTGTTGGATCATATGAAATAACTGTAATGTATCTATATTTAAAGGAGCCAATGCAAATGTTGAAAAATCTGTTGCCATGCTTAAGTAGGTTTGCATAAGTAGGTTTGCAAAGGAGTTGAGTCTATCAAGACCTAGTAAGATTGAAGGCTCTCATGCCCCAGCCTTGCGTGCGAACATCAATTGTATCTTTTGGAGGATACATTGACTATGAAGAAACCTTTGCCCCCATTGCAAAGATGAAATCAATTCACCTTCTCATTTCCATTGCAGCCAATAAGGGATGGGCTTTATATCAAATGGATGCCAAGAATGTTTTATTGAATGGTGACCTTCAAGAATCAATATAAGGAAATCGGAATGACACGAAAGGGAACAAAGAGGAAAGACTTAAACTAGCTTTATCATGCTAAGCAGAGTGGGAGGAAGGGGAGATTGAACCATGTTTTAGTAAATGAAGTAAAAGTTGAGATAAACCTTAATATGATGATTTGCACGCCCGTGCTTTTTAACTTCGGCACACTAACCAGTCTGTTGTAGGCATTGGTGCTGTTATCATTTGGGGATGCAAGAAATGTTATCACATTTTGTTATGTTTATGGGAGGGTAGAGTAGATTGTTAATCTCTTTTTACCTTTTCTTTTTTTCAGAAATAAGTTTTGATTCATCAAAAGTGGGCAAATGGTGTTGCACCTTGTAGCTCATTATGGTAAATGATTTACACGTTCTATAGACAGGTCTGTAGGGATTTTGACAAGTTTCTAGCCAAACTGTGTAGGAGGTGCTCTCCATTGGTTCCCCACACCCCCCCAAAAGAAACCCTCAATATAATATGAAATTGGGGGTGACTTTTATTTTTTCCTTCTCTGGGACGCTCTTTGAAGAGTTTTCCTAAGGAGAAAAAATAAGTTTTTTCAAAAGGTTGAGAGAAGTGAGGAAGAATGGTGTAATAGGGTTACGGGCTTGGGGTTCTAGGGCGAGTGCTTAGTAAGAAAGCATTGTATATATATTTTACTTTACTCATATAGTGAAAAACTTGTGGATGTAGGCATCTCAGACAAACCATGTAAACATCTTCATCTTGTGTGATTATTGATTTCTTTGTTGTTATTTATTCTTTATTGCATAGATCATAAGTGGATTAGGCCTGTATCTCATTATGTGGAATCTACGGTTGTTTTCACTATGCCAACAAGGTTCCAATCCTTTCTTTGGTTGTAATACACTCTTGTTAGAGACCTCTAACAATGTTTTTATTTTCGTATTAGTTTAATGAAAAAGGAAAGAAAAAGAAAAACATAAGGACATCCTTGATGACACAAATGACTTGTGCCCTATAAATGCCTTTCGGCCTCATGTGTTGCACAATCATATTTTGAGATAATGGATTCATCTCTTGTACTCCTCCAACTAAGATTGCAAACAAATTGGATTTGGAATGGATATGAGCAAATTCATTTGTTATCCTAAATCTAATGAATATTATAAAACTATATATGTATCTTAACCCCTTAAATAATTCGGATTTCAGATATCGTAAAAAAAAGATAATTCCATAGATGTCCTCACTGTTGCTAGTACAGTCCTCCCAAACTCATCATGTCTATCCTTGCCAAAATCTCCAATGTTGTATGGCCTGACAATGATGTCAAATGGAGCAAAACACCATCTTTTTTCCTATGTAGTGGGTGTAAATTCCCGCCGCTGCAGCATAGTTGTGGTAGTACTATTGGATTAGTTTTGAATCCAACAGTCTATTCTTTATATTCTATATATTGTTATATTTAAACTAAACAAATATTTAATGGAATGAGTCGATATATATCTGTATCCTATCCGATATAAATGGATATTTTTTATAAACAAACGGGATAAACTTATTTTGGATTGGATACGGACCGGAACATGCACATATATTTATTGAATAACTTGCGACTCTACTTCCAACATCTCCATCATTTCTCTAACAAGGCAACCGACACGGCAGCATCTTGTGTTATTCGCATGATCCGAGACTCGTTTATAAGCTTTGGGTTCAAATTATACAACTCTACAATATTTATTAGAAAAGAAAAGGAAAAGAAGAGGAAAAAACCCTCTCCTATCGACAGGTTAATTTATCCATGCAGTAAATGAGATACTTACTCCTAATCCGGCTGGACAAAAAAATAAACACATAAAGATTAGATTTAGAAGTGCATACCAATGACATAAAAACAATCTCTCTTTAAAGGGGAAAGGACTATCCCACAAAATTCAACAAAGGTAAAAATAACAGCAATATATGTATAAAAACCCACATCGTTGAGACCATCATTACCTTCATCTGTATTGGAATCCATCAGTGATGTAACATTTGATTTTTGCTAGCTTCTATTTCATGACCCTTTGGCATTAACTTTGCGCTAAATCCTAGAAGCATAGAGAAGACCTAAATAGTAACAAGAGCAATACTAGGTTAGAAAATTAAGGCAGTTGTGTAAATGAAAATCGCTAAAAAATGAAGCTAAAATTAATTAATTGCATGAAAAATAAAATATGAACAAAATGATTAAAACTCCAATTAAAGTGTAGCCAGTTCAATACTCTTTATTCGAACCAGTGATGCTTTAGCTAAGGCTTTTTATGTGATTCACTTTGACTTCTATACATATATTTGATTAATAAAGAAATTTTATTTATATGCGGTATAACACAATCAAATGCTATAAAATATTGCATGTCAAATTCCGTGGCTCATTAGAAGTTATTTATCTCACTTCAAAGTTTATTTTTGAAACTTTAAAAATTTGCAGGATACTAATAAAACATTTGATAAGCATTCCCTTGTTAATTGAATTATAGCTAACGTTTGTTTTTCCCTTTTTTCTTCTTTTTCTTTGTTAGGTTTTGAGGCAACAGGGGCTATTTCCACATTTTCCATACCTCTGCTTCAGTGGAAGCAATATTCCTGACTAGTTTGTCCTTGTCTAATTCAACCAGGGTCCTAGGAACTGTTACACAAGACCAATAACATGGGTATCTTCTGTAGAGGTGGCACAACGCGGATGGAGAATTATTGTTTGTGTTGACATAGGCCTATATAGGTGAGCCATTGCTTGACAATTGATGTTTTTTTTTTTTTTTTTTCCAATTTGGTCTCTTTTTTAACACCTGAACACTTTTTTGAACCCAAAACACAACATGTGTCAACTTATAGTTCACCATAAACACTACAGACACTTTGTCATCACAGAACATTTTCTTCCCTTCAAAATGGGGACCAAATCCAAGTTTCACTATCTTGTTCCAAGAAGATGGATGTAAAGAAGGGCATGATCTGTCTTCTTTACAAATCGAATGAAGATACCGCTAATTAAAGGCTGGCATATTCTTTCACTTCATGTGGTGGTTCTGACGGTGATGGAATGCCAACAAATAAGGAATTACTGGACCTTTATGCCATTGATTTCTCGGTTCCTTCTAGTAGTGGTTTATGGAGAAGTGGAAAGGTTGCACGAGGACGGAAGCAGAGCAAATGGAGCAGAAAAGGACGCAGTGGACCTAAGTCTTAACTCTGGCCACCCCTCATTCCTTAATTATTGCCTCTTCTTCGTATTTGTTTTTTTGAAGAAGATGATTATTGGGGTCTAGTTCCACCAAATCCAAAGAAGCCAAAGAAACATCATCGGATGGAGCGAGATGAAGAAGAAGATATGGAATTGTCTCTATATCTAAATTATCCTAGTCTTGACATATTTGTTCAAGTGGAGAGAAGGGGGAAGGGTTTATCATTAATGGCTAGGTATTATTCTGTGCAGAAAGGTAAATTTGTAAAATCAGAACAAGGTAATAAAAAAAAGACATTAATTGGAAACTGTCGATAAAACAGGACATGTATATAAAAAAAAAAAAAAAGAAATTTCAATCTTGGGTAGCAATTCTAATACATATGCCACATTGTAAACTTAAAAGTGGACCCATTCTTAACCACATGTCGACAGTTTCTTGTTAATGTATGTTAACTGTTAAGCTTATTATAGAGGATTTGCTTTCAACATATTTGGTCTACTGATTGGAAATGAAATTAATTATTACATTTTACTATATAATATGTCATGAAATATAATTTTTTCTATATTATATACATTATATTAAATATGTATATGTTGTGACAAACCAAGACTGTCGAGCGAAACACAGATTGGATTCAAGTATGCAATGCACAAGAAAGAAAACGAGAAAACAATAAATGGCAAAGAACAATCACACAACATAATATTTAACATGGTTTAGTGAGATTGTCTACATACCCGCAAAAACAATCATGAACTTCTACTAAAACGAAGAACAAAGAGATTATAAAACGCATAACAACAAATTTCCAAACCCAAAGGTAAAACCTTGCAAACTCTCCACACAAAATACATTCTTACCTCTCACAAATGATGTCTAGCTTCAACACACAATCTGTTGTACTTCAAAACCCACAAAACATCCCCTTTTAAAGAAACATAAGAAACCCTAAATCTGGAAGCGGGTTTAAATCCCAAAATAACCCCACTTTCCAAAATAACATTTCTCGGTTAAAGTCATATAAATTTAAGATACCAATTCAACAAATATTCACCTTGGCTGGAATTCTACCAAACTAAACTAAATGAAGCTCTTTTTTGTTTTTGTTTTTTGGATAGGTAAACATTAGTGGTAAATGAAGCTACTTGATCATCTTCTCCATCAAACCCTGAAGGGTGCAAATCAATTCTCTTTTAAATTGAATGAGTCCAAGCCGCCCTTGAACTCAAACAAGAAACCCGGCTCTGTTGACATATGTACTGAATCCTTAGCACTAAACACATACACAATCATCTCTTCAAAACAACTCTAATTAGAGGTTTAACATCTAAATTTGGCACACTTCCATACTACTAAACATTTGGAACCTAAATGGGATCTAAAACAATATCCTTAAGTCCCAAAGAAATAGGAATACCACACTCTAACTTCACTTCCAACTGCACACCTAAATCTCTACCTTCCATAACCCGCATGTATGGACGTAGAAAAGTAAAATCACCACAAGGAACACTCTCATTACTTTCCATAAGCAAAACGCTCATAAAACTCAAATTTCTCACCATAAAGCAAACCTTACTTGCTCAAATCTGTCAAATCTCTTATACACATGTGACTCATTCATTTATGCCACATTTGTGTACATAATATACTTGAATGTGGTGCAAAAGATACAACTACTCCATCTTGAATGGTGTTCTTGAGCAACACATAAAGGTTTTCAACCATTTTTTCTATTAAATTTCTCTACCTCAAACCTTACATATGAAACCTTCACGGTCATCGCAAAATTCAAAACAAAGAATCCTCAACCCGCAACTTCAAACAACAACAACTACTGACTGATAACCCAAAAAAAAGATCTTGCACTCTGAACAAGGGCAATCATCAACACCATCCCACAACAACTTGTAAAGTTGATACTAGTTTGTTGTGACATAACAACATTGCAAAACAAAACACGGTTTGGATTCAGGTATGCGATGCACAAGAAACAAAATAAGAAAATAGTAGACGGCAAACAACAATCACACAATACAATATTTAACATGGTTTGGCTAGATTGTCTACATCCACGGGTAAAGACGATTTAGAATTTTCATTAAAAATGTAAAACAGAGAGCTTACAAGACGTACAATGGCGAGTTCCCAAACCCAAAGACAAAACCCTGCAAACTCTCCATACAAAATATGTTCTTGCATCCCAACGAAGTCTTGCTTTAATACACAATCTGCGGCACTTCAAAACCCACGAAACATCCCCTTTTAAAGAGACTTATGAAACCTTAAATCCTAAAGTGGGATATAAACACTAAAAAAACCCTACTGTCTAAAAAATGTTTCTCGGTTGAAGTCGTGTGAATTCAAGACACCTACTCAACAGTATAAATAAAGGGTAGTAAGATATCTATTTTTAAATACTTAGAAATATAATTCCAGCTTAAATGAAAATGTGGCCTACGAGATCCAAATTAATAACTATAAATTCTGATGGGATGGCCTTTTGTGTGAAATGTTTGCATAAGCTTATGTAACTCATAATATTGGGAAGAAAACATGATAAATATAAGTAGAAAAGTGGAATAAGCTTTGGGGTCTTAACTTACCCCTAAAGAATTAAAATGTTTCATTTGAAAAGCTTGTAAGGATGCCTTCCCCATCAAGTTAAATCTTCAAAAGAGGAAGATAACCCCTAACCATACCTGTCGTCCCCAATGTAACTCACAGCATTAAACTGTCATGCATTTTTTTAATCTGATCTTCATATTTATAAAATATAGTTTGCAATAACTCTTTAGTTCTAAGGACCCTAAATCCTATTGAACTGAAATCCAAGTAATGGTTTTCTAAATTGTTTTATTGTGAACAGTTACTATAAGCGTGAAAAATTCAAAGAACACAGACCATTTGTATCAATTGTTGGATCCTATGGAATAACCGTAATGTCTATATATTTGAAGGAGTTAATGCAAATGTTGAAAAATGTGTTAGCATGCTTAAGCAGGCTATCAAGACTCGATAAGATTGAAAGCTCTCATACCCAACCCTTGTCTGCGAACAACGATTGTATTTCTTGGATGACAGATGGATGAAGCTTAGTCATCAAAGGGCTTACACCTTCTATAGGTTGGTCCAAGTCCCTTTGGTTGCAGGACGCTCTTGTTTGAGACCTCTGACAATATTTTTGTTTTCCCTTTGGCCCCCCTCCCAAATAAAAAGAAAAGAAAATAGAAAAGACATTCGTGATGACACAAATGATCTGTCATATGAATGCCTTTGGTCCGGCATAAAACCCACTAAAAATTAGGTGAGAACGAATCTTGTGAGAACTGTGAAAACAGCATCCTGGTACGGACACATCAGTGCCGAAAAGTGATTAGTGCCCCCCAAAAAGTGCAAATCACTTTTCGGTACTGATGCATCAGCCCCTCTGCTGCTGTTTTCACGGTTCTCACAAGTTTCGTTCCCAGATAATCCAAACCCACATAAACCATATGCTCTTATTAACTTTACAATTGTTGTTGGATATTACTTATCGCCCCTCCAAACAAAATGGATTTCTTGCAGCGCAAAACAAAGCTGCAATCCTGAAGGGCGAGGAGCTCGGTGACATGTAGCATAAAAAATTTAAAAAGTCCAACCCTGCATGCAAAAGTGGTGCCACATGTCACTTAGCGCTTCGTGCTTCAGAGTCACCGCTTTGTTTTAGGCCTTAGGAAATCTGCTTTGCTCTTCAAACGTCTTCCAAAGCCCTGTGCTCGGGTGGCTGAGGCATCACCTTCCTTTGAGTAGGCCGGGGGTCGAATCCCCATATATGAGCAATGCAAAGCAATATGGTTGAATTCTCATCCCACACTGTGAGTCCTACCTAGATGGTAATTAAGGCTCAAGAGGCCGTACCCAAAGAAAAACCCGTCCTTTGCAGAACCCATTTGCTTCATTAGACTTGGTAGGCCACCCATGCATTTAAGGTGGAAGGATTTTGCTCGTGTTGTGCATTCCTAGTTGAACATAATTCACTTATCTCTTTTTTCTTTGGAATTTTGAGCCTTTTCATCTTGATATATATATATATATTAATGTTAAAGATAAGATGATACACATTAAAAGAATAGAATCAGATACATAGAATAATATACCTATATATTAACTGAAATCTCCTCACAAGACAAGCTCCCTTTTCCATTTGATCTCCACCAGTCATCTTTCATTTTTATTGTTACTAAATTCATAATCATTATCATAATTGCCATCATCTTCAACTCTATTCTTGAATTGGCAACATAAAAATTTCTAATATCTTCTTCTTCTCTATGGTGTTCTAGCCTCTGTTCTTCTTCTTGTTGTTCTTAAAAGTTCATCCCTCTCCACTTCTCTTCCTCACCCGATGCTTTCAGTCCCAAAATATATGTCACCACTCAAAAACTTAATTTTCTAATAGAAATTACATTTGGATATATCCAGCTTCATAGTTGATATTCGTTTAAGTAAACAAATACAAATACAAATCCTATTTTAATATATCTGCAGAACCCGAAATTGTATATATCCAATATTTGATTAACTAAATGATACTAATTCAGACATATCTATCTCTGTTTTGAATTAAAAATATTTTTAAGCATACCAGTTCATCGGCTTTGAAGTTCAAACCAGCCCAAACTCAGCTTGAATCCCATTTTTTGAATGGGCCCAAATATGCACTCAGGTTAAGTTTGGGTCCAAGTGATATATTTTGGTATGGATTCAATCTGATCTAGGTCTGGCCCATCCGACTCAATTTACACCCCTATTGATCAGATTCCTTCTTAGTCTCAAAATGAGGAATTGACCAATAACCTCTCCCAACAAAGGATTTAAATCAATAGAAATGGACTATGTTTATCACTTTTGATTTCCAAAGGAATTCAACAAGAAAAACTTCTAAACTCTTAACAACCTGCAGCCACAAAATGCAACACGTACCTATCTCTCTCCCCTTAGTGTGTGTGTAGACAACTTACAAATCAAAACCTAACAGCAAGAAAGGCCACAAAGAGGCAATCAGAGTTCCTTCAATTTTTCATACCAAAATACAAGAAGAATTCCTTCAATTTTCAAGTGAAAGGTTCCACCAATTACACAATACAATGCGTTTAACACATATAAAGTGATGCTTACAATATATTGTGCTTCCATATAAAATCGACACAAAACTAGCTCATTCAATTATCACCCATGCATTATTGCTTTTAGGATGTCTAAAACCCCTTTATTTTTCATCACTAAACCAATCCATTATATTTGACTCCATCTAATAACAAGGTAGATTTTGCATGAGAAAAAAAAAAACCAATGGATGGATTTCCCCATAACGACGAGTTCACTTAGGATTATCCCATCCTCTTAAAGTTTCTTGTCTATTCCGGAGTGTGACGAAGTGGCAAGAGAGCATGAGTTTTATTATTTTATTTTGCTTGTATTGTTGCACTACGGAATAAACAAGACATTAACAAGAGTATCCAACCCCAACCCCTACCCCTCTATATCGAAAAATCCAGCAAACCATCGATGTGGTCAAAGAAATCCCCACCTAGGTCCATTTCTATATCATCTTAAGAAGCTCGGTCCAATTATTCATCAAAATAAATAAATAAAACCTCGATCCAATTATCTTCTTTTACTGAAGACTAAAGAAAAACTAAAAGAGAAACACGCACAAAAACGAAAGAAAACCATATAAAGCATATAAAGACTTTGAAGAGAAGAAAAAAAAATCCCTTTTTTTCCAAGTAATACAAGAGACTATGTATAATGAGAAAGGATCTGCTACTCCCAAAACAGTATATTCCCTCACATCCCCACACAACAAGCTGACACGTATGGTTAAAAGCTGTGTAATTGGAGATGAATGAGAGCAAATGTTCAGGTATGAACCATTTCTCCTACATTTTTTGTTCACACAACATTTGTTTGGCAATCCAAAAAACACATTCCTTATATCGGTGGCAAGAAATTAAGTGCAACTTCAACTTCTTGTCCCATGGGAGAAGTAAAGGGAGTGCACCAATCAGTCAATAAAAAAAAAAAAAAACAAAGCAAGGTCCGTGCTACATACGCCAATTAGATCAAACTCTCCGCCAATTAAAGTAATCAAAAGAAATAAAACTAGAATATGCCATCTTACTCTCCGCCAATTTAGCGTCTTCCTCATCTCCAAAGATTCGATGGCGGTACAATTACACAAGAAATTTCTTCTTTGCCTCTATTTCTGCTTCATCCCCGCTCTATTTAATCACCATGTGTTCTGTTTCAGAAGAAGTAAAACTGCAATACTATCAAACCCTCTGCAATTTGATCTATTCAGTTCAGTGTCTTCAGCGTCTCCAAAGATTCGATGGCGGTACCGGCACTAGCAATTTCTTCTTTCGCCTCTACTTCTG
>JAOXJP010226286.1:0-11517 GCA_025762735.1 Platanus orientalis | reverse complement strand
CAAATCAGACACTGCTCGAGAACGGAAACAGCCAATCTCTCAATATGTGATAACCCTGACCAAGAAATGACCTTAGCAAATCCCTCAGAGATTCATCCGATCTCCGAATCCAGAAAGGTCAATCGCCATACCTCGGCCCCGGCCTTAGCTTCAAATCTCTAAGTCTAAGAAGAGGGTTTTGAAGTCTCAAGCCTTTGAGAAATCTCAAATCTTCCCCCAAAAGGTCAAAAGGCTCATTTCCCGCTTTTTGCTTTTATGGAGCCAAAATATTCTCTAAACCTCCAAATCAAGATCAGTTGGTGCCCATTTCTTCAGAATCATAAGGCCTTCGAAAAGATGTCTAAGGACCAAGGACTTTTGTAAAATCTCTCTGCCAAGATTTCCTCAAATACTCCAAAAAGTGCAATGAATTAGGTTTAAAAATCAGGTACTCAACTGACTCCCGGGAGCACATCTGAAATAAAAAATTCAAATAGTCAGTGGCTACACCACTGTAAATTCGAATCCTCGAGACTATCAGATCCACACTAATTTTATAGAAAATCCATGGCCCAAGTAGTAATTTCTGCCCAAACCTAGAAAAAGCACGTTTCATCTGTATTTGGCACGCAGAATCCCTTAAAAGTTCTCCCGAACTCAGAATACAACAAGGTCAAAGCCATTTTCTCAATTTCACCCCTATCCTCAATAAATCATTTCACAAACTCTTGGTTCAGGAAATGTCTAGTCATTCAATTTCACTCGGCTCTAGGCAGCTATAGAAAGCCAATTGGTTCAAGCAACTTTGCTTTAAAAAGCTCTCGACAATTGCTTAAAAATCCAACAACCAATCTGTCAGGTCTTGTAGCTCCAAGACTCCCTGAACTTCAAATCCCCTAGATATAGCCTGAGGTGGCATTTTACAGAAAGACCAGCAACATTCCTTGTCTAATTCTATCAAATCACTCAAAAAATTTTTTTTTAAAAGCTATGAATCACTTGGACCTGGGGTCATCTACCCCTAGGTGACTCTCGAACCAATTTCACTATTTTTCCCTTTCAAAATGCATCGGAGAGCTTTTATAGCAAAAAAAACCCTGATATCACCCCCTTACCCTTTTTATAATTTGGTTCTGAGTAGACCAGCATGACCAGAGCATCTCTGACCTCTAAAATTGACACTAACTGGGCCGACTTCTAAGCTTGAGAGCTCGTGAGGAGTGACGATAAAGAGAGGGTTCAAAAAAATCAGAAAGTAACCCTAGTCATCAGATGAGCTAAAAATCAGATATTTTGCATTAAATGCATTCTCATATTTAAACCTTTTTTGGCAGCCCTTGGATTGGAATCTTCCTATTATCTCTCTCACTCGCCCCCTTGGATCCTCCCTTTGAATTTTAAATCCCTAGAGAGCTAATCAAACCCCCCATTTAGCATTCATGCCACACCCTTGAAGATTGCAACAAATGGGATTACCTCAAAAGGCATCTCCCATGCTCCCCTTCCACCTCATCAATCCATGTGAACAAACACAAATAGATCCCCACATTCCACCTCATTTTAGCCAAGCACATCCCCACCGTCCACCTCATTTTAGCTGAATTAATCCTAGCCCTCTACCTAATAAAACCAAGATTGAATCCTAACCCTCCACCTAGTTTAGGATAGACATCATCCTAGCCCTCCACTTAGCAAACCCCTAATTCAATCCCAAGCCTCCATTACACTAACAGCCTCAAATTCATGCAAGTAAGGGTTAGCAACAAAAAACCCTAATCTCTAAGAAGAAAATAGGAGGAAGAAGAAGAATTAACAAGCTTGCATCAACCCTAGGCAAGGTAAGCCTAAACCCAAGTCCAATTCATCCCCCCTCTTTAATATATGTCAATTAGCCTGCTGTTATGCTGTCCATTTCATGCTAGAACTCTGTTCTAATTCAGGTACATGGTAATTGCTCAACAACCTCTACTTGCTCTTATTTTTTTACCAATTTCCATGTTGATTTTTGTATGATTTTTGTAGAGGGTTGCTTAAGCCCAAATTTGACTATATTAGACTAGACATATACATTATATTCTATATTTAATTTCATGAATTTAGGAGTTGTGGAAGGCCTTGCGATGGCCTCCTAAACAGGCCTAAAAAATTGGGTCTTTTAAGACCTAGTTTTGGTGGATATTTGTGTATTTGCATTTGAATTTTCTATGCATGATCTGATGTTCAAATTTTTATATAGTGTTCATGTATATATCCCTTGTTAGCATGCTAATTTTAGAATTTTTACAAAACCCTAAGGGCTTCAAAATCGAGAAATCCAACTACTAGATTTTCTCCCAGTAACTAATGCCCGATTTTTAAGTAAATTAAAAATCAGGCATTGAACAAATAGGTGTTAGGAGAAAAATTAGGCATTGAGATCTGGGACCCACTCCAGGGAGCCCTAATTCTTCTCCAACCCTATCCTAAGTCATTTATGACCTTTGAGAGTCACTTTTATGCACACGCACCTCTGTGGGCCCTTATTTCTGTCTCAACGCTTGGATTTAAAAACAGGCATTGGATGAAAATTCAAGTGTTGGAGTGACTTTCAGGTGTTAAGCCTGGGCCTTAAAAATCACATTTTTTTCAAAAATTGGTTAAGTGTGAGTCTACCTAGGGTTAGTTTAAAGACTTTGGAGAAATCCCACCCCTCTGGGCCCCACTTTGGTGGCCTAGAAACCCAAGTTGGCTGTTGGTTTAGTATCCAACGCCTGATTTTCACCCTGAATTAAATTTAGGTGTTGAACAATCAGGCGTCAAACCAAAAAATAGGCATTAGGCCTGTAACAAATGACTATGTGGCCTACTTTAGGAGATCATATCTCCACGTGGCCTATAACCAGGACCTCAAGGGTTACGTAACATAACCCTAGGAAACTTCCTTCAACTTAAACCATGGTTTCCACAGTGCTGGGACTTACCAAACCCTTTCAAAAGATTGCACCAAGGTGCTGATCTGATCAGTTTTCCCAACGCTTGATTTTCACTCTGAATTAAAATTCAATCGTTGGAGAAATAGGTGCTAAGCCTATAAGACAAAAAATAATAATTTCTTCCCCTTGTTTTCCCTTCCATTAGGGTTAACACCTAACTCTATGGAACCAACCAGTAAGCCATTTAGAGGGGTCCATCACCCCTCTAGAGACATAACCCATGAGAGATATCCAGTAATTAGAAAAGTCAAATAAAGGAACAGTTTCTGGACTGTTCATAATCCAATGCCCGATTTTCACCCTGAATTAAATTCAGGCATTGAAAAAACAAGCGTTAAAAGTAAAAACAGGTGTTAAGCCTGAGAAAATTCAGCAAGCTTCTAATTCAACATTAACAGAGCATGGACTTTGATATAAAACTAAAACTTGTATGAATGGGAGAAGCTGCCCTAAAAAGGCGGGCATTTGGGGTGCCTAACAGATTCCTTAAATGCAACCAAACAACTTACCCTAAATCTCACGAACACATACAAGTACTAGGAGTTAAACCCTAGACCTTCGGGTCTAGATTTCTCCCCTTCCCTGAAGAGAAGAACCAACGTCCAACTCCATTAGTTAAACTCGAGTTGGTGGAGACTCCAAGCAAAGCCCAACCCTCATACAGAAAAAGGGAGTTGGCACTTGAGCGAAGCAAAGTCCAAAGTGGGTGCCTCGGTGTCCACAAGTCCTAAAGATGACTTTCCTCTACCCCACATTGTTAAGTCATGGGTATGAAGTTTGTCAATCCCATGGTTAAACATAATTGTATGTCTTGTAAGTGTCCCAAATGTATTAAGGATCAAGATCACATCATGAACATTCACAAGGACCAAAGACAAGAAGATAAAGACATTGAGCTGGGCTCCAAATGCCTCACCCTAAACAAGGTATAATGCATGCATCATATAGGTATTTAGCAAGCATGAATAAGCCCCAAGAAGGCTTTAACATCTGTATGGCCATTAGCTAAGTGCCCAAGTGAGATGCCAAGTGAAGACCCTAAAATATCCAAGAAAAACTAAATTTTAGGACTACCTAATCGGTCTCCAAGTGCCTAACCGATCAGAGAGTTCAAAATGAAGCATAGCCTGAGTTTCCCCTTGAGCCCTAAACGATTAGGTACTTGGCCCTGATCAGTTTCCAAGCACCAGATCGATTAGGGCACTCAGCAGTGAAGACTAGCCTATGTTTCCCCTTTTCCCTTGATCAGTTAGGACACTCGGCATTTAAGACTAGCACATATTACCCCTTTTCCCATGACTGATCAGGCGCCCATAACCAAGGGACATGCCCCTTGGTGCTTTACCAATCAAGAGCCTTTTGGGACATGCCCCTTGGTCCTGATCAGTCAAGCACCACTTGTCATATGAGTTGCCTCTTCTCCTTGATTGATTAAGCACTTATTACCCCTCTGACTGATCTCCAAGTGCTTGATCGGTCAAGGGTGAGAAACAGTACTTCCAAAACTCCATTTTTGAATCTATGGGCCAGATTACTTGCCCATTTTGGGAGATACCAATCCCACAGCTGAGAGTGGAATTTATCTACTATAAGACGGATGTTTCCCTTTAGGGTAAGAGTAAAAAAAGTAATTCAAAAAGAGTGTGAAAACCCTTGCTAAATTGAAGCCTCCATTAAATAAAAGCCTCATTATCCATTGTTTTAAACTTTGAAGCCATCCTATCTTGTGTGAAATACATTCTTTACTAAACTCTCTCTCTCTACCATTAGCTAGCACACTTGAAGAGAGTTACTTTTGGGTTGTCCCAAGAGGAAACCTTAGCTTGGTCAAGCACTAGAGGTTTAAGAAACAAGGCTTGGAGCATTGTGGGTGATCTAAGGCAAACTAACTCAACAATGAGCACTCCCACTTAGTATAGTAGCAACATCAGCCATATTGTACATTTATTTTTCATTTATATTTACTTGCATTAATATTCATATTCTCTTATCTTTGCTTCCACCGAAAACACCGGAAGTAGTACACACTCACCAGAGGTACCGAGTGTTATTGTGTACCTTTCTTTTGAGAAAGTAATTGGGTTTTGTATGTTTTGACCTAGGTTATAATAGTACATAAATGAAATATACCTAAGCTCATAAGTGAGCTTTAGAAGAGTGGACATAGGCCATCGTGCCGAACCACTACAAATCTCTTGTTGTGGACTGAGTGTGCGATTGTTGTCTCTTTACTTTCATGCTTGTTATTACTCCTGCACATCACTTGTTTGATAAAATACTTGAGTAGACTCATTATAGAACACACACACGTTCGGGTAATTTTAAGAAGATTAAAACTAACTTAAAATCAATCCCAACATTGTAAAAAAAAAAGGTTAAAATAAATTTAATATCCTATTCACCCCCCACTAGGATACCCTAATAGGAATTTCAATTGGTATCAGATCCAATTACTCAAAAAGTGGCTTAACAACCTGAGTTAGATCCTAGCAAAAATCCTAGAGACAGTAGATGGATAAAGAGGAGAGTAGCATGTCTATTAACACTCCACCATTTTTCAATGGAAGTGCCTATGGTTATTAGAAATCTTGCATGAAGATTTTCCTTAATGCATTCGACCAAAGGGTATGGGGTGCTATAACCAATGGTTATACACTACTCGATAAACCAAGGAGTGAGTGGACCACCGCCGAGGTGGATGCTCCCAAATTCAACTTTAGGGCACGTAATGCCATAGCAAGTGATTTATCCCCATATGAGTTTAAGAGGTGTCAGCTCCCAAATTTTGACTCGGGTCAGTTGATAGAATAAGGATAACATAACAACATTTAGGCATTAAGACCATAAGCACCATTGGTTTATGAAGAGCAAACCTAGACTCTAGGAGGTTAGGCAATCCCTGAGAAGTCTCTCTGGATATTTCAATTGCAAATGAATCAATCAAAGCACCCCATTACAGTCAACATACACCATTTCAGGTTAAACCCTAATCTTTCATCAAAACATCAACAGGACTTTGAGGGTCCACATTTAGGAGCTCCAACCATGTTATCTGTAATTTTTTCCACTTATATAAGTCTTCCCTCAGCAAAGCATCATAGGTGGAAAAAATACCATGTTGCTTGCTTGCCTTTCAAAGCCCAAAACTCACTATCTACCACTCAAATCACTGAATTTCTCTCTCCTACATAAGCCTTCTTATCATGAAGCATCATAGGTGAAGAATTCTCATTTTCACATTTTTCGACCCGTAGGTAAAAAATTACCATTTTACCCTTTTCACCTCAAAGAATTTACCCCTGAACCCTTAAAGGATCCCTGAAGCTTCTCCTATTATCTGAATGGTGTAATTTCATATTCTATACATCCCTAAGTCTCCCAATTCTGAGAAACTCATCACAGAGTATATATTGCTTGAGAATGGCAACAACCGATTTCTCAACTCATGATGACCCTAACCAAGAAATGAACCTTGTAAAAGCTCTCAAAGAATCATCCAATCCCCAAATCTAGAAGGTCGATCGCCGTATCTTGGCATCAACCTTAGCTCCAAATCTTCAGGTATAAGAAAAAAACCTCAAAATCTCGAGCCTCTATGAAATCTCAAAACTTCCCCAAGGGGTTAAAAAGTTGTTTAGCTGCATTTTGCTCATATAGAGCCATAGTGTTCTCTGGACCTCCAAATCAGGATCAATCGGTGCCAATCTCTCCGAAATCGTGAGGCCTTCAAAAAACTGCCTAAGGAAAGCAAGCTTTTGCAGAACATATTAGTTCAGATTCCCTCAAATACTCCAAAAAGAGTAACTAATCAGATAAAAAAATTAGGTGCTCAACCAACTCCTAGGAGTTCACCCAAACTCATAAATTCAGTCTATCAGTGGCTATCCCACAGTAAATCTAAGACCTTTATAGTATCAAAGTTGCATTAGATTACAAAAATCCTGTATTCCTAACCAACATTTTGGCTTAAGCCAAGATAAAGCACTTTTCATTTGTATTTGGCACGTGAAATGCCCTAAAAAATTCTCATGGACTCGAAATGCAGCAAGGTCAAACCCATTTTCTTAGTTTCACCCTTTTCCTCAAAAGATCATTTCATAAACTCGAGCATCGAAGAATGTCCAACAGCTCAATTCCACTAGCCTTCAGGTAGCTATAGAAACTTAATCTCTACCAGTGACCTTGCTTCAAAAATCCTCTAGCAACTGACCAGGAATCCAGCAGTCAATCTGTCAGCTCCTATAGCTTTGGGACTCCCCAAGCTTCAAATCCCCCAAACATGGCCCATGACAGAGATATATAGAAAATCCAATGGCATCTTCAGTCTAAAGTTCTCCAACTGCCTAAAAAAGGGTTTTTGACCTAGTTTCTACTTAGGCATCATAATTCAGTGTAGTCAGAGACTATGGCTCACCTGGACCAAGGACCATCTTTCACCTGACAATTTTCAAGATCAATTTCACTATTTTACCCTATCAAAATGCATTGGAGAGCTTTTCAATTAAAAAAACCCTGATTTCACCCCTATCCCTTATCATAATTTGGTTTTGACTGGTCTAGCATGATTGGAATATCCATGACCTTGAAATTAGACATTGAGTTTGTTGACTTCCGAGCTCGAGAGCTTACAGGAGTCGATGGCATAGTGAGGGTTCGAACCTTCAAAGCATTTAATGCCCATTAATGAGCTAAGACTTTTTCAACCTTAGCTCATTAATGGCATTTAATGCATCCACACCTTATGCATAAATTTGTTAGCCCTTAGGTTAGAATTTTTCCATGTGCACCCTTACCCCTCACCCTTAGATCTAGGTTTTGAATTTCAAATCCCTAGTGCTCCCTCTAGGTCCCCTTAAATGGCATCTTAATGCCTCTCCTTGATATTTGCAACCTTTCAACCCTACCAAATGGAATCCTAATCTACCCCTTTATCCACCTCACCAATCCAAGTGAATGAGTACACTCTTATCCTCACCCTCCACCTTAGATATTTGAGCTAACCCTAGTCTCTCCCTTGTCCAAGTCACCAAACACAAATCCCTTAATCTCAACCATCCATCTCAAATTAATCCTAGCCTTACACCTCAAAACTACCTAACCTAATTTTATCCCTCCATCTAGATATCTCTAGGATCAATCCCCACCCTCCACCACTTCACATTGGGGCTATAAATAGCCCCAATTTCGTGCAACAAAGGGTTGGCAACTGGACACCCTAAAAAAAGAAGAAGAAGAAGAAGGAAAGTTATCTTAAACCCTAAACCTCTATTGACTTGAGGTAAGCCTAACCCTATTTAATTTTGTTCATAAGTTCATATGCTCAATTACTAAGCTGTTATGCTGTCCAACTTATGCTTTCAAGTTGTTTCAATTTGGGATATATAGTAGAGCCTCAACAACTACTACTTGCTTTAATTTCTGAACCATGTGTAGTGTAGAATTTATTGTGAATTTTGTACTAATCTGTTTGAGCCCAAATTTTAGTATGTTATGCTAGAAACATAAAACTACTTCTCTATTTAATTTCATAATTTTTTTAAGTTGTGGAAGGCCTCGAGATGGCACCCCAAACAGACCCCAAAATCTGGGTCCTATGTAACCTAGGTTCAGTTGATTTTTGTCAATTTTTGTTTGAATTTTGTAGAAATTATCTTGAGCCAAATTTTAGATATGTTGTTCTCCTATCAATTTTCTACTAGCATCCTTAATTAATGATTTTTTTAAAATCCTGAGTGTCCTAAATTTAAGAAATCCAGTTGCTAGATTTGCTCCCAATAACTAACGCCTAAATTTTATGGAAATAAAATTCAGGTATTGAACAAATAGGCGTTGAGGGAACATTCAAGCGTTGAGACCTGGGACCCATCCTAGGGAGCCCCGACTTTCCCTTAACCTGTTCTCTAGCTATTCTAACCCTCTAAGATCCAATCTTGTGCATGAGTACCTCTGTGGACCATTGTTTCTCTCCCAACACTTGAATTTAATTTTAGGCGTTGAGAAGGAAATTCAGACGTTGGAGTGGATTTCAGGCTTTAAAACTAGGTAAAAAATCATATTTTTCAAAAATAGTTAATTGTGTGTGCAACCTAGGTTTAGCACAAAGACCCAAGAGAGCCCTACCCCTCTGGGCCCCACCTGTGTGGCCCAAAAACCAAGGTTGGTGGCTGACCCCAACACCTAATGCCTGAATTTACCCTAAATTAAATTCAGAGATTGAACATTCAAGCATCAGACTAAAAACCAGGCATTAGGCTTATGACAAATGACCAAATTTCCCTCTTTGGGAGAACATATCTCCACGTGGATAAAGGCCATGTCCCCTAGGGTTGCACAATGTGATCCTAGGGAACACTCCATCACTTAACCCAGGGGTCCCACAGCACTAGGGCTCACCAAATCACCCAAAAAAATCACATCAAAATGTTGACCTAATCAGCTTCCAACACTTGAATTTTTACCTGAATAAAATTCAAGCACTGAACAAACAGGCATTGAGTTAAAATTCAGGTGTTAAGCCTGAAACATAGAAAAACACCACCTCTTTCTTTTCTCCCCTTTATATTGAAGTTAAGTCCAGCCCTAAAAAGCTAGTCAATGAACAAATTTGGAGGGGTCCATCATCCGTCCAAGAGTCTCACCCATGAGGGGTCTCCTACAATTAAAATAAGTTAGGTTTAAAAAGCAATTTTTGGATTTTTCAAAAATCAACTCCTGAATTTTATCCTGAATTAAATTTAGGTGTTGAAGTGAAATTTAGGTGTCAAGCCTGAGAAAAACCCAGTAAACAGCAAACTCAGAATTAACAAGCATAGAATTTAGCATACCTTAAAGACATGTATGAATGAGAGAAGCTTCCCTAAAAAGGCGGGTATTTGGGGTGCCTAACACCTTCCCCAAATGTAACCAAACAACTTACCCTTTATCTCAGGAATGTAGACTAGTATTAGGTGTTAAACCCTTAAACCTTTGGGTCTAGACTTTTTCTCTTCCCCAAAGAGGAGAACCGATGTCCAACTCCAACGGTTAACCCCAAGTTGGTGATGACTCCAAGAAAAGCCTAACCCTCCCATAGAAAGGTTAGCAAACCCTCACACACCGGCATCACATACCAAAGAGTGGGCCCAAAAACCCTGGGCAGGCAAGGGAATCCGATCCCCCCCAGACCTCGACATCCACAGGCAGTGTTTCCATCACCAAAAGTAACATATCCACCTTAAGCTTCCTCAAGTTTGGTAAGGAGCTCTTTCTCACTTGACATATGCCTAGAGCACTTGCTATCAAGGTACCACATTGATGAACTTCCAGCTCTTAGTGAGGTGTGGATGACCAAACACTTTGGATCATCCTTTCTTACCCAAACTCTCTCAACTTTGAGAGGTGGATAGGCTTACCATTTGGCACTTTGTTGGGATAGTTCCTTCTTTCTTTGAAGGTTTCTATTTTCAATGTTTTGGAAATAGTTTCTCTTATTGACATTCTTCTCATTTGGTGTTTTCTTTGCTTGCATTCTTTGGGACTCAATGTCATTTGCCCTATTTTCTATAATCCACCTTCATGTCCCCTTCTAAGCCACAATAGTAGCAATATAATGTGGGCTTTTTGGTATATAGGATTATATTAGTTTCCTTATAGATTGTTCATTATAGAAGGATTGAGATCCTCTTCTAAGATTCCCATTTTGACTAGATTGCACTTTAGTCTTCCTAGAAGTGGAGGCTTTCACTTAAGCTTCTCTAGAAGTGGAATTCCTATTTTGTTGATGTTTATTCCATGCCTCCTTCGCATAAGAATAGAGTTTGTTCATTCCTTGAGCTCCTCTAAAGAAAGATCTTTGGTTGGTTTGAGGTTTCCTCCCAACCACTTGTACATAGGATTTTGATTGGGGTTGCATAGACCTCTCCCAATCTCTACCTTGTCATATAGGTGTTTTACCTTTGAGTGAGGTAAATGTGTTATTCTTAACCTTGTTTGACCTTTTGATAGGTCTAGGAGGCTCCACATTTTCCTTTCCCTTGTAAAAGGGTTGTGGAGGTGGTTGAGTAAATCCTTTGGCTTTGACAAAGTCAGTATTGAGATTTTAAGTTAAGGATGAGGCAATAGCCTCAAAATAACCAAGCCCGGTCATATCTCCATGCTCTTTGCCCTTTTTGAGCAACCTCTCAAACTTCCCATTTCCTTGGATAAGCATTGAGATGTTCTTCCTCTTGTCTTTTTCAATCTCCATGATTTGCTTAAGATAATCAAGGGACTTTCTTGTGAGTTGAGCACAAGTCAAGTTAAGAGCTTTGTTTCTCTTATTTAGTATCTTGACTTGGTCCTCCAACTCTTAGATGAGTGATTCATCACTATTTGACTCATCATTTTCTTTTTTCAGGGTTTTGAGCTTCTCCTCTTGCTCAAAAACCTTGTTGGATAGTTTTTTTATTATCCTCTAGAAGTCTTCCCTTCTCTCACTTCCTATTGACTTGTTATAAGCCTAGAAATAGACAAGAGTCATTGAGCTTCTTCTCTAGTTCTACTATTTTTAGGCTCATCTCTTCCTTTTCACATAGGAGCAAGTAGTTTT
>JAOXJP010226285.1:0-11517 GCA_025762735.1 Platanus orientalis | reverse complement strand
TTCCATATATTCTGTCTTAGTCCGGCTTATCCTAAAACCCTTTGATTCTAAAACACCCCTCCATAGTTCTAACTTGGTATATCCAGTAACAATGTAATTATTTTAAAAAATTTCAATGAAATTTTTTGTTTTGAATGGTACTTGCTATGTGTATATGGAAATCCAAACAGAAATCAAAGATGTGCAGTATGGGAAATTTTGAAACAATTTGCTGAAACTGTTAATGGTCTATGGTGCTATATGGGTGATTTCAACTCCATCATCAAATCATCTGAACAATTAGGAGGGAGCAATATGTTTGATTCTCATTACAGTGAGTTTAGGGAAATGATCAACTACTATGGATTGTTGGTTTTAGGATTTTCAGGTCCAACAAAGTTCTCAATTCCATATCAGGGAAAGGTTAGACAGGGTTTTGTCTGATAGCCAATGGCAATTGCGATTCCCAAACACATCAGTTTTACACTTGCCATCTGCTAACAGTGACCATGCCCCTATCTTGCTAAATTTACAAAAATCTATCAAGAGGAAAAACTCACCTTTCCGGTTCGAGGCAATGTGGTTCAGTCATGAGCAATTCAAGGTAACTGCAGAATCATACTAGAATTCTGATCCTCGAGCCACAATCCTTACAAAACTGAAGAACTTCAAAGAAGGTATCAATAAGTGGAGTAGGCAATGTTTTAGCAATGTACATGTGGAACTAAGCAGCATAAACCGTAGATTGAGGGAGATTCAATTAGCTGCTATTTCTGATGTGCTTCTACAAGAAGAGAGTGAACTAGTTGGTAGACATAATGAGCTACTGAAAAGAGAAGAAAATCGTTGGCATCTGAGAGCAAGGACTTCCTGGATAAAGGAAGGAGACAAGAATACATGTTTCTTTCACATATCCACACTCAATAGAAGGCACATGAACCAAATCTCCAGCATTAAACTTCCATCCAACTCTTGGACATATGAGGCCAATGAAATTTCATCCTGTTTTTTGCACTACTTTAGAGGGATATTTTCTTTCTTTAACCTTGAGATCATACCGCCTGACTACACATTCACAAGCAACTATATCAGTTTTGAAGAAAATGAATCTTTGGTCTCAATTCCTTTGGAAGAGGAAATTCGAGGAGTGGTTGATTGTATGGAACCCCTCAAAGCTCTTAGACCAGATGGAATACATACTATTTCTATCAAAAACTCGGGGGTGTAATTGGGACGGATCTGACTCACTTTGTGCAAGATTGTTTTCAAAGGAAATGCATTCCAGAGGTATTTAATCATACTTTCATTGCTCTCATACCGAAGAAGCAGAATTGTGAATCTCCGGCTGATTTCAGACCTATATCTCTTTGTAACGTCACCTACAAGGTGGTTGCAAAGATTATTGCCAAGGATTCGACCAATTTTGGGGAGGTTCATCTCACTCTTACAGGGTGCTTTTGTACTGGGCAAACATATAACAAATATTATTATTGTGGCTTAGGAACTATTTCATTCAATGAAAAAACTCAGAGGTTGAGATGGTGCATTTGCCCTCAAGCTGGATATGTCTAAGGCTTATGATAGACTTAAATGGCAATTTATAAGCTCCACCTTTAAGGGGTTTGGGTTTAGTGATGACATCCACAATTTAATCATGTTTGGTATCCAGTCTGCCACGTTTTCTATCCTAATAAATGGGAGTCTAGAGGGATACATTAAATCCACAAGAGGAATTCGTCAAGGTTGCCCACTCTCTCTGTATCTGTTTATATTGTGCTCTGAGGTGTTTTCAAAGCTTATATCAAACATGGAGACTGCATGTCTATATCAAGGGATCAGGATAAACAAGTATGCTCCAATCATTACGCATCTTATGTTTGCTGATGATTGGTTCCCATTTTGAAAATATTTAGGGCAGATGCTGGAGATTATTAAACAGATTTTAGCTGTCTACGGAAGATGGTCGGGGCAAGTAGTGAACTTTGACAAATCAGCCATATATTTTAGTAGAAACATCAGTAGTATGAGACAAACTAATTTGACAAACTCTCTTTGGGTGCAGATCATAAAAAAAGATGAGAAATATTTTGGATGCAAATTACTTTTAAATCAATCAAGGAAGGACGCCTATGATTTTCTAATGGGAAAGTTCAATTCTAAACTCAAGGGTGGAAGTCAAAACTTTTATCCCATGCAGGTCACACTGTTCTTATCAAAGCTGCTCTTGCCTCTATTCCAGTTTACTCCATGGCAACACATTTATTTCCAAAATTCATTTACAAGCAGATTAATGGGATGCAACGTGATTTCTGGTGGGGTTTTTCTAAAGGAAGAAGTCATCTATATCTTAAATATTGGAAACATTTCCAAAAGAGCAAAAATAATGGTGGGATAGTCATCGGGGAAATGGAGGCTGCTAACAAATCTATAGTCAGTAGCATTGGTTGGAGGTTTTTACGAAACTCAGATTCCATTTGGGCTTGCCTTCTTAAAGCTAAATATTTATTAAATGGAAATTTCTGGAGTTGTAAAAAATCCTTTTATGCTTCTTGCACTGGAAGGGTATCTTGAATTTTAGAGAACTGCTAAAATCAGGTGTTTGTTGGTCAGTAGCTAATGGAAGCAATATCAACATCTGGTCAGATCCATGGATTCCAACTATGGCTTGCTTTGGAGTAGGAGAGAATTTGTCAGAATCCTCTTGTCATAAGGTGTATGAATTAATTGACCCAACAACCAGAACTTGGAAGATAGAGTTGATTCAGAATATGTTTCATCCTCAAGTTGTGGAAGCTATCTCTCAAATTCATTTGAGCAAGGAAGATCGACAAGAAGTGGATTCTAATATGGACTTTAACACCTTCGGGAAAGTTTGGTGCAAAATCTGCCTACACTCAAATTCAGAAACTTCGATCCTCAGTCATCATGTTTATATGGAGAAGCCTACAATATGCACTGCTATTGAAAGAAAACTTATCAAAAATCATCTCTGGAGTGGACACTTCCTGTCCAATATGCAGTAATCATACAGAAACCATAGATTGTCTCTTTTTTCATTGTGAATTTGCTCAGGTGGTATGGTTCGGATCTCCTTTGGGTCTAAGAATCATAAAATAGTCCAAAAGTTTCAAAGAATGGCTTAAAGAATGGAGTCAGCTGTAACCGAAATTCCAACATTTAAGGTTAGGTGCAATCATCCTTTGGTAAATTTGGAAAGCAAGAAACAATAAACTATTTTCAAATGGTTCAATCTCTCCTGAAAGGGTGATTCTAAATGCAGTGAACATGGCTAAAGAATATTAACATGGGAGGGAAGAAGAAGGGGTTTGGCAGATTCAACCGCCATGGCTAGAGGTTGTGACAGGGCTAACATTTGGTGTGTGACAGGGCTAACATTTGGTGGATCCCTTGTCCAATTCACACGTTAAAGATAAATGTGGATGGATCTACATGGCAGTCAGGAGCAGCTGTAGCCATTATCAGAAATCACAAAGGAGAATTCTTAGGGGGATATTTGAAACTCCTACAGGGTTGTATTGTAAAGAAGCTGAAGCTTGGAGTTTTTTGGTTGGAATTCAACTGGCTCAAAACTTCCCGAATCAAAACATTACAATAGAAGCAGATTGTCTCACCATGGTAACCCTCCTCCAAAATAAAGACAGCTCTCCCCCATGGCGTATTAAGGCGATAGTCCAAGACTGTCATAGTATGTTGCCAAGTTCTAGGCATATACAAATTTCTTATGCTCCCCGAGCCAGTAACAAAGCAGCCCATTAACTAAGATATGACTAAAATTGAGATACAATTGAAACTAGATACAACTGAAACTACAACTTAGAAGGTGATTTGGACAAGTCCCAGTCTGCATTTTTTCAAACAAAGCATCGGCCTTTTATAGATAGAGGCATGGTCGGATTTGAGAGCAGACTTAAAACTAGCTGATACATATAAGCTTGTGTATTTCATGTGAAGTCATGTGGGTTCACATGGGTATGCTGTCACATGGATTACTTCAGTCATTGTTGTCATTGGGATCATCCCAGTGGTTGACAAAGGGTGATGAATTTGGTGAGTTGTCGCCTAAATGTTCTGTGCGGTCGAAAAAGGCCTCGAGATATGTGAACATATGCTGGAATATTGGGTGTTATGGGTTCGCAAAGGGGTCTGCTGCAATGAGAGGGGGAATCTACACATAGTCCAAGTCATTGAGTGAACACATATTTGACTTGAAAATTACCCATTTTGCTAGATGAGATTCGTAGTGTTCCACAAGATTATAAGGGTATCAGTGCACAATTTATGCTTTTGGGTTGTGTGGATAGTACATAGTATCTGGAATCTGATCTTCATGGTCTGGCACAATATCAGTGAGATTTTTGAATGTAATCACTGCATATTTGGCATGGTGCACTTGCAACATTTGTTGCCATGTGGAAATTGGGTGAAACCATTGGAGCCATTTCACTAGGCCTGCCTGGTTAAGAGTGCGAGCGCGATTAATGGTACATTGGTGGAGGTAAGTAAAAAGTTGGGAGACATCAAAGATGAATGCAATTGTATATGTTTCAAAGAGATACCATAGGTAACATAAAGTTTCTTTTGAGACATGGTAGTAGTTTCTGATTGAATGAGGTATAAGGCATGGAAAATCAAGGTGAGGAAGGTGCTTGAATACTCTACCATGTTCAAAAATGGAAATTTCAAGAAAACGATGAAAGTTTTCTTTGCTTCGTTTCGCTTAGAGAAACTCTAAGACCAGGTTTCTAACTTCAATGGTAAGTCATGGATGAGTTCAAGAGGGTGTACCAAAGGAAGAGGCATCAGTGAATGGTTTGGTTTCCTCAAGAAATAATCTGTAGGGATATTCGTAGTCCCTTTGATATTTTTGGTTTAAAAATCCCATTAGGAGAACCAATTTGCCTATCTGAGAAGCCGAGGATTTGATACCAATTTTTTTTTGAATTGCAACATCTAAGGGAAAGAACTCATATCCATTTCTAGGGTGAAGTGATGATCAATAAGATGAAATTGGAATTTTTAGATGGCTCTTTTGACGGCAAGGATTTAAATCCTTTAAAGTTGGAATGATAATTTTCTTTTGCTGTTGAGAAAATTCCGCTTTTGTATCCATAAGGATATCTTTTTCCATTGAGTTCCTAAAAAGGAACTGCTCCTCATTGTTTGTACTTGCATCTGTTTGGAGTATTCGTTTCCCTTTTTCCTGGGATTTGGAGAGGAGGAAGGTGTGCAGACAATTTCTTTAATTTTTGGACTGCTGTAGTGTCTCTTGCCCCATGGGGGTGGATTTTTTTTCAATAGTTGAGAGAAACAATTTCTGAGAGGGGCAAGACGAGGAACAAAGTTAGCCATGTAATTTACAAGTCCCAGAAATTGTTGTATCTTCTTTGGGGATGTTAGCTGGCCTGAGAACTCTTGTAAGGCCGAGGAGATGTGAGGATGCAATGCGTATTGACCATTTGAGATATGCATGCTGAGGAAGTCGATTTCTGAGGATGCAATGAGCGTTTTCCTTTCTACGAGCATGATGCCATATTTGTGAGAATTCTTGGAGCAGCTTTTGATAAGAGTCCCTATTTAGAGAAAATAACAAAATGTCATCTATATAAACCAAAACATTATTTAGGATAGATTTAAATATAGTGACTATGGCCTTTTGAAATTGTGAGGGAGCATTTTTTAACCCAAAGGGTATTACAGTCCATTGGTAATGGTGATTGGGAAAACAAAATGTCGTTTTTGGCCTATCTTCAGGATGAATGCCAAGTTGCAAGAAGCCTATTTTAAGGTCAAATTTTGAGAAGATATGGGCATTTGTCAGGTGCTGGAATAAAGTTTTTGTGAGGAAGTGGGAATTTGTCATCAGCTAGGAAATAGTTTAAGGGTTGGTAATTGATGACTAGTTTGAGCTTGCCACGAATCTGTTCGGATCTTTTATTGACATAAAAGGCTTCGCATGCCCACTGAGAAGAAGTTGGTTCTATCAAACCTTCTTGTTCAAGTTGAGTTAGTTCTTGGATTGCCATTAAATAGTGGGAGGGATTCATTTCTCGGTGGTTGGTTCAGGTTGGGTTGACATCCTCATTGAGTTTTAAGGGAAGGGTAACGAAGAATTGAGGGTTTTGCTAAAAAGAGTTAGGGTGTTTAGAGAGAAACTCAGTGTGGGAGTTAACACAACTTTGAATTTTTAAGATTTCAGCGATTTGTCCAAAAGGGTTAGGATGATGTATATACAGTTTGGAAAGAGGAGACCATGAAAGAAATTATTCCTTATATACAAGGCCTATTAGGGTCCAGCACTCCAGCGAAGATTGGGGATTTGATGGAGGATATCAAATCCTATGATCAAATATTTTCCCGCAAGATTGGAACCAAGAAGTTGATGGTGAATGGTGAGGTTAGGAAGAATTTGGTTGAGAATGGGTTTGCTTATGTTATCAATCTCAAAGTGAACACCATTTGGTGTCTTGAAATTTTGGGAGAATGGTTTCCAGTGAGATGGATGAAGGAGCTTTGGATTGATAATGGATGTTGCTGCTCCTGTGTCAAAGAAAATGACAGGGAAAGATTTTGCATAAGTTGATATGTGGATTTGGACTTGTGAGGTAAGAACAGGTTGAGTGGTAGGATGGGGAAGTGGAAAAAAATGTTGTTAATTCCAAAAGTTTCAGACTACTCATTGGAGCTTGATAATTCTGTATCACTATCGGACACCGGGACCTGGACTGTAAAAAGGGCATTTAGGGTTTGTTCGTCTTTGAGGGAGAAGACTGATTCGTTATCTGAGAAATCTGAATCAACATACTAGAGCAAATTCTAAAAGAAATTTTCTCTTTTCTTCTTGTTGGTGCAATTTTTTGCAGAGTGGCCAATCAGGTTATAGACATAACTCTTGGAAGGAGTTTTTCCTCTGACTTTTCTTGGATAAGAATTTCCATTTATTCCTTTGGAACTTTTTTCGGATGTTTGGAGTGTATTTGTAAGGGAAAACTTTTTGAAAGTGTTTTTTCTTCGAAGAGGGATAGAGACAACCATTTTTGTCTTTGCATTTGATAGAGAAATCTTTTCTATACAGGCATTGCCAATTTTCTTTCCCATTTCTTCGAATGTATGAAGAAATCTCTTCTGGTTGTTGAGCTTTTCTAATGTTAATAAAACATTTTGATATATTTCTCCAAGGGATGCAGTTTGAAGTATAAGCCTTTTTGTCTCCATGACCTTAAGGGCTTCATTCCCGGTGGATCTTGAAGGGAATTTAGGAAAGTTTGCTTTAGATTTGGATCATCCATTTCTTTGAGAAGATAAAATCTTTTAGACATATTGTTGTAATGTCGTTCAAGATCTTTTCTTTTGAAAGAACAACATTTAATGCTTAAAAATTCTTCTTTTGTTATACTGGTTTGGTGAATTGCTTCTCTGAGGAATTCATTATGGATAAGTGCCAGAAACGCATTGATTGAAGATGATTGTAAAGCCTGTAATAGTTTGTATGTGCCAAGATTTATCCACCATTTTCTAAGTCTTCTATTGAGTCGATATGCAAATTTCACGAGGGCATTTCTTAATTGCGCATTTGGAGATTGTATTTTTGCATCAATCCATGCATACATGTGGAGAAATTTGTCTCTCCATTGGGGTGGAGGAACTTCATCAAGGGAGAAAAGTGTTTTGAGATCCGTGGTATCGGCAAAAATTCTTCTTTGCTGTTGTATTGGGATTTAAGTTGGTGGAGGATCTGGAGGTTGATCTTATAGATCTTCTACTTGAGGTTCTTCTTGCATATCTTTATGCATTAAGGCTTCCAAAGAAATATCTGAATTGGAGGATTTGGAGTCAATGATAGCACTTGTTCAGGATTTTTTGGGGGAAGGGACGAATTTTAAAAAAAAAGGAGGATTGGTGTGAGTAAGTCTATGAGGAACATGGATGGATGAGATCGAGTTGATGCCCCAATAATGGGATCTGGGGGATCAGGAAGGGTCAAATGTGTTGAGGTCGATGGTTTAGTAGAAGTTGAGGTTGATGGATTAGTAGGGGTTGAGGTTGGTTTTTGGTAATGGGGCTTGATACCTGAATGGTGTGACTGGGAAAACATCTCATAAAGATGTTTGTTTAGGGGAAGAGGTTCAAAGGCTGTCTGGGTGTTATAGGTAGGGTTAGGTAGTGGTTGTAAAACAGAGGGTAGGTTGGACAGGAAGGATTCTTGTATGGGAGGGGTGTATACTAGTTGCTGTGCTTCCTGAAACTGGGAGGATGCTTCTATTGACCGTAACTGATTTTCAAGATCTATTTTTTCTGCTTCTGTTTTTGCAATCTGTTGGGATGCCATCGAGAATTCTTTAATTGTGGTGGCAATGTAATATAGTTCTTTCTCAAGAGCCTTTATCTTCACTCTAATTTCAAAAACTATCTCTTCAATAGATGATAGTTTTTTTTTTTTGTGATTATCTTAGCCATAGTTTCTTGGTTCTTTAAGATCTTTTGCAGGGTACGATTTTGTCTGAACGCATTTTCTGTTTGCCAATTCAGGGCTGCCTTTGTCGGGGAGACACTTTTACTAGAGCTGTCAGGATTTTTGGTGAATGGATTTTTGATCTTCCATTGATGTTTGACTTTCTGTTGTGGGTATTCAAAGTCTTCAATGGATGGGAACTGCTCTTTGTAGGATGAAGACTCTGGGGAGAACATGAAACATTCAATTGGTTGGGAGCAAGAACAAGAGTGCTGGATTTTGAGGGGATGGCAAGGGTTGGATTTTTCTAGGAGAGCAAGAGCCTTTTGGTAATATGGTTGAAGTGTGGGCGTTGGAGGGGCTCTGTTTTTCATTTTGGGTTTAGGCTTTGGTGTTGATTTTTTGTCTTTTGAAAATAGGACAGAAAAATCAACTTCATGAAAGATTTGAAGTGGGAGTTCCAGTGATCTGAACTTGAATCATCAAGGCACTGAATGTATGGGGATCTGTGAGGGGAATGTTGAAATTTGGAAAAAGGGTTCCAAACACAGTTCCGGCATTTAGTGTGGTTTGGAGCTATCACGGCAAGGGAACATCTATCTCAGCAATGGAATTCTTCTCATATACCAAGCGAACCAGCTATGATTCTTGATTCAGAATCTTGTAACTAGCTATCTTGTTGATTGAATGAATTTGAACCTAGTGCTCCTTTCCAAATTGCCAATGCCCCCACAGTCAGGTGGCTGCAGCATCATTCTTCCAGGGAAGGCCAGGTGTCTAATCCCCTTGGTTGCAAATCGCAGTGAGTGTGGTTGCCTGCCTCTCCTGTCCTATGTTGGTTCCCAATTCCACTATATATGGCCTGCTGTCAAGTGGGCCCAAGTGGCCAGATCCCAAAAGAAAAATAAACTTTTTGGCATAAAATCTTCTGTGACCAAAATGAGTGTAAGTTATGTGTGACCTGCAGCACAAACTGACACTTGATATGTTTTTAATTTGGTGCTATTTTTTGGACACCTACTTTTGAATTAAGCACTTTTTTTTAATGCTTTTAACCTTGTACACACCACATATCAGCCAATAGAGTGGTCACACATCGATCACAGAACAGTTGCTTCCAAACTTTTTAAATTGTACGTAGATTTTCTTTTCTCTCTATATATATGCTAAATATAATGAAATAGCACTCAACTACAAACTTGTTCTGTTTTTTCGCTTGATCTCCTTGTTTTCTATTTTGTATATATATGCTTTAGTGACAATTACCAAAACTAAACATTATCAAATTTAGTTAATGTATCCTTGTATTGTCAACAAGGCTACAAATTGTGCCAGGCTGGACCAAAACCCAATTCATTTAGCTTAAAATTTGAGTGGGTTGGGGCATGTTAACAGGCTAGACCAAGTTTGGGCCTCATTTTTGGGCCCAAAGTACTATGCAGGCTGAGTTATGTCAGGCCTATGCTCAAGCCCCACCTGACCAGGCCCAGACTACACTAGTACATAAAAGCGTACTCTGGTTCATACTCTTTCCAAACTCAATTTGACCTAATTGTCCTGAACACTTTTGAAGCTCAGTCTAAACTCAGCCATGGGATGTTAACTTCAGGATGGAAGCTCATTTTTTTTTCTTTTTAAATTGGGCCATGTTCGGGCTGTACTTGGGCTTAGACAGAGTAGGGGCTGTGCACACTTCGAGCTGACCTCTGCCAGACCCATACCAGCCCAACCTACAGCCCTACCCTAATTATCAGGCTTGTTTTCACTAACATGAATACTGTGCTTATATTTGTTTTTGTTTAAATCACAATTGCAGGCATGAGTCCAAATTTATCGAGGGAATCATTGATGTGGTACTGATGAAACTGAATCAAACGTATTTGAATGTTGCCACATACCCAATTGGAGTAGAATCTCGTGTGCATGCCGTAAAAATGTTGTTAAATGTTAGATCAAAAGATATTCGCATTGTGGGGATCTATGGTATGGGTGGAATAGGTAAGACAACCATTGCCAAAGCCATTTATAATCTTCTCTTCCGCAAATTTGATGGTAGCAGCTTTCTTGCAAATGTAAGAGAAGGTTCAGAAAAGCACAATGATCTAGTTCATTTACAAGAACAGCTTCTTTATGATGTCCTAATGAAAAAACTACCGATAAGCAATGTTGATAAAGGTATCAATGTCATCAAAGAAAGACTTTGCCACAAAAGGGTTCTTCTTGTTCTCGATGATGTGGATCAGTTGCACCAATTAAATGCATTAGCTGGAAAGCGAGATTGGTTTGGTTCAGGAAGTAGAATCATCATAACAACTAGAGATGTGCATCTACTAAATAATTTTGAAGTGGATGAAAAATATGAAGCTAAAGCTATGAATTATGACGAATCACTTTGGCTCTTTAGTTGGCATGTCTTTGGACAAGACCATCCAAAAAAAGATTATGAAGAACTTTCAAATGATGTAGTAAGTTATGCCGGAGGACTTCCACTAGCTCTTGAGGTTTTGGGTTCTTTTCTATATGATCAAACCATCACTGAATGGAGAAGTGCATTGGAGAAATTACAAAGAATTTCTGATGATCATATTCTGGAAAAACTTAAAATAAGTTTTAATGCACTTGATGATACACAGAAGAATATATTCCTTAACATTGCATGTTTCTTAATTGGAGAGGACAAAAACTATGTAATTAGAATATTAGACAGTTGTGGTTTCTTCTCAGAGATTGGAATTAGTGTTCTTGTTCATCGATCTCTTATAACAATTGATGAAAACAACATGTTGTGGATGCATAATCAACTTCGAGACATGGGAAGGGAATTTGTTCGCAAAGAATCCCCCGAGGAACCTGGAGCACAGCAGGTTGTGGTTTCATGAAGATATCCACGATGTATTGACAAAACACACTGTAAGTGATAAATGCATGAATCATTTGTTATTTAGTGATGTTTATATCCATAATAGAAAAAGTGGAAAAATATGATATACGCATATATATATATATATATATATATATATATATATATATATATATATATGTGTGTGTGTGTGTGTGTGTGTGTGTGT
>JAOXJP010226284.1:0-11517 GCA_025762735.1 Platanus orientalis | reverse complement strand
AGACAGCCATAAAGCCTTCTCCTGTGCTGAGAGAAGCGGAAAATCGCGACTTGATCCTCCTTAATTCATTGTTGATGATGAGAAAAGAATAAATTTTGTCAAAAAATGGAAAAGGAATAATAGAAAATGAAGTGGGGACCTCTCCTATAGTTTGTAATTGAAAAAAGCAAATGAAAACGTAAAAAAGAGAAATACCCAACCATGGGTCATTTAAACTCGTAACTAATTTCAACGCCTAATCATGCTCCCAACGCCTAATTTTTAATTCAATTAAAAATCAGGTGTTGAGACAAAAAACAGGCATCAAGCATTTTTGCCTATAACTGTTCCAACGCTGAATTGTTCTTTCAATGCCTATTTTTTAATTGAATTAAAAATAGGCGTTGAAGCAAAAAAGGGTGGTTAGGTTTAAATTTTGCAAAAAGGTATTTTTCACTATAAAATGACATTTTTAACCCTATATTCATGCTTGTGCTTACAAACATGGCTCACAGATCAGTACAACTGGATGCATACCCAACCACCTCCACGAACTTCATAAATGCCCTAATTACCCTTCCTCCTGAAGAACAGGAAGTCTAGAAAAATCAAAGCCAGCTAGGGGCAACATTAACCTTAGCCCAAGTAAATCTGGATTGGCCACTGATAGAAGCAGCCATCTCCTTTTGGGACCCGACATCCATGGTTTTTCACTTCAGAGAACAAGAGCTCACACTCACTATTGAGGAGCTCAAATCCTTGGGAACATTGTCTTGGCAGCAATGCTATAATTCTGACTCACAAGCCTAGCTATTTGAAAAGCTTCCACGCACTAGAAATCTCCAAAGCCTCCCTACCCAAGGAAGCCATAGGAGAATATTTGCAGGGCTCTTTCAACCTTTTATTAGAAAAAGGTTGAAAGAAAGTTGGCGATTTTGACAACCCCTTCAAGTTCAGAGCATTCACTTTAGTTGTTCTAGGACAGCTTCTATTATCACATAGCCACCATCACATCAATGGTGTCTTACTCAATATTTTAGATCAGCATCTACAGAAGAAGACACTCGCACCTATGATTATCTCAAAGACCATTTCTAGTCTCTCGCATTATACCCGGCATCCCAGACGACAACTATATGGTTGTCTAACTTTCTTACAAGCTTGGTTACGGAAACATTTATCCATCTTTGCATCTTTTCTAGCTTATGTGTCATGAGATCTGGCTCCAGCACAAATCCATGTCAAAAGCCGACCTTTGCCAAACAAAGCAACTACATCAGGTTATCAAAAGCTACTAGCAGCCATGCTTACTGAACAAATTACTTGGCATGTCATGTGGTAAAAAGCACACTACCACTCCTTGCCACTCAAGACCGCACATACATGGGTATCATAGGAGTCCACCAGAGCACTCCCTATGTACCCATACGCGTTCTCTGACAATTAGCACTTAGGCAAGAACTCTTCGAATTTCCTACGGTCTTTAAAGACATATGCAAACTTGATCATCGTACATCCAATCACACACAGTCTACATTAGCCACTCTATGGGATAGCTCACATACGGGAGTCTTAGGACAGCCACGGCTAGTATCCACTATCAGCACCAAATTTTGACTTAGGTCATGTGATAGCATCAGGACAGCATAACAGCATCTAGGCATCAAGACTCTAAGCACCCTTGGCATAGGAAGAATAAGCCTAGACTTTAGGAGGTTAAGCATTCCCAAAGAAGTCTTTCCAGATACTTCAATTGTAATGAACTAGTCAAAACACCTTGTTATAGCCCAAAGTGCACTATTTCAAGACAAATCCAAATCTCTCACAAAAGCATCAACAAGACTTTGAGGGTCCACATTCAAGAACCCAGTCATGTTGTTTGTAATTTTCTCGACCTCCATAAGCCTTTCATCAGTAAAGCATCACAGGTAGAAAAATTATCATTTTGCCCTTCTACCTTCAAAGACCCAGAACCCACTATCTATCCTTCAAATCATTGAATTTCTCTCATTTATATAAACCTTCTTGCCATGAAGCATCACAGACAAAGAGCCCTCATTTGCACATTTTTTGACCTGCAGGCAAAAAAATATCATTTTACCCTTTTCACCTCTAAGAATTCACCTCTCGACCCTCAAAGGACCCCTGAAACCTCTCCCATTATCGGAATGATGTAATTCTAGACCCTATGCACTCATGCTTCTCCCAACTTTAAGAAACTCATCACAGAGTCGACCCTCATCAAGATTGGCAACAGTCAACCTCTCAACTTAGGTCAACCCTGACCTGAAAAAGACCCTTGGAAAAGCTCTTAGAGACTCATCTAATCTCTGAATTCTAAAAGATCAATGGCCATACCCTACCCCAGACCTTGGCTTCAAATCTTCAAGTATAAGAAAAGAACTCTGATGTCTCAAATCTGAGTGAAATCTCAAATCTTCCCTAAAAAATAAAAAAGCAGTCCTAATCCCATTTCACTCATATGAAGCCAACGTGTTCCCCGGTCATCCGATTCATGATCAGTTGGCATCCATCTTTCCAAAATCACAAAACTTCAAAAAATTGTCTAAGGGACATGAGCTTTCATGTAACTTACCCGAGTATATTCCCTCAATTACTCTAAAAAGGAATAGCAATTTCGTATCAGGAATTGGGTCATCAACCGACTCTTGGGAGTTCACCCAAACTCAAAAATTTAGTCTGTCAGTGGTCACATCCTCGTAATTCCAATACCTTCAAAGCATTAAAATTTCACTGGATTATGAGATCCCCATGTTCTGTACCATCACTTTCTGCTCAAGATAGAACAAGTCGCCCTGTCTGTATTTGACACACAAAATACCCTCAAAGATTCTCCCAAACTCATAATGGGGCAAGGTCAGCCTCATTTGTTCGGTCTCTACCTATCTTTGAAAGACCATTTCATAAACTTAAGCATTGAAGGTCTGACAGCTCAATTCTCCCGACCTTTAAGTAACTACAGAAACCCGATCTTTGCAAATGACCCCGCTTCGTAAATCCTCTGGCAATTGCCCGGGGATTTGATATTTAATCTGTCAATTCCTATAGTCTTGATACTCTTTAGGCTTCAAAACCCCCAAGCACAGCTCAAAGCAAAGATCCACATAAGATATAGGAGCAATTCCTGTTAGGAAATCCCCGTATGACTTAATGAGTATTTTTTGTGCAGTTTTTAGCTCAGTTATCAGAATTCAGTATAGTCAGAGGCTATGGTTCACTTGAACCAAGGGCCATCTTTCACTAGACAATTCATGTGAGCTTTTTATGATAGAAAAACATCAATTTTACCCCTTATCCTTATCGTAATTTGGTTTCGTCTGGCTCGTTGCGACCGGATCGTCAAACACTTCAATACCAGACATTGAGTTTACCCAATTTCGAGCTTGAGAGCCATGAAAAAGGGTCACATAGTAATGATACAGAAAAACCAGAAAGTAATCATTACACCTTAGTGAGCTAAAGCCTTAAGGTATGTTAACTCATTAATGAAATTAAGGTATTCACACCTTAAGGCTAAATTACCTATCATTGGATGAGCATCTTCTCTAGTGCATTCATACCCCTCACCCTTAGATCTAGGAGCTCAATTTCACATCTCTAAGGTCCCACTCATGACCCTCCAAATAGTACCTTGATGCCCCACCCTTGATTTTTACAAGTAACCTACACATATCAAATGGCATCTAACCTATCTTTTTTTGTACAGCCAACCAATGCATGTAAACTAATCCTCTCTCATCTCCACCCTTCATGTGGCTAGCCTAAGTTAATCCTAACCATCCATCTATCCAAAACACTTAGACACTTGTCTAACCCCTTAGCACAAGTGTCACCCATGCATCTCATGCTAAATATGAGCCCTCCACCTCACTTTTGCTGAACTCATTTTCACCCTCCACCTAGCAACCCTTAAGATCAATCCCAACCAACCATGAAGTATAATTGGGGCTATAAATAACCCCAATTTTATGATACCTAGGGTTGGCTACAAAAAACCCTAAATCCTAAGAGCAAAAGAGGAAAAAAAAGGAAAAGCAAGGATTCATCAACCCTAGGCCATTTTTGGCCCAAGGTAAGCCTAAACCTGTGTTTAATTCACTTTCCCCTTAATCATATATCAAATTTACATGTTGTTATGATGTCCAATTCATGCTAGAGCACTGCTCTAATTCGGGTTACATAGTAGAGGCTCAACAACCTCTACTTGCTTTCATTTTTTACCAATTATCATGCCGATTTTTTTGTTATTTTTGTAGTGAGATACTTGAGCCCAAATTTTACAACGTTAGACTAGACATATACATGATATGCTACATTTAATTTCATGAATTTAGGAACTATGCAAGGCCTCGAGATGGCCCTCCAAATATACCCCAAAAAATGGGTCTTTTAAGACCTAGTTTTGGTGAATATTTGATGATTTTATTTTGAAGTTTCTATGCATGATCTGAATCTCAAATTTTTATATGATGTTCATGTATATATCTTCTGCTAGCATTCTTAATTTCATAATTTTTACAAAACCCTAAAGGCTCTAAAATCGAGAAATCCATCTTTTAGATTTTTTACTAGTAACTAACGCCTGATTTTTAGGGAATTAAAAATCAAGCGTTGAACAAACAAGCATCAGAAAAAAAATCAGGCATTGAGATTTGGGACCCACCCCAGGAAGCCCTGATTCTTCTCCAACACTATCCTATGGTCAAATTAACCTTTGAAGTTCAATCCTGTGCATGTGCACCTCTATGGACCCTTATTTTTGTCCCAACGCCTTAATTTAATTTCAAGCATTGGATGGAAATTCAGGCATTAAAGTGAATTTCAAGCGTTAAGCTTAAGTTTAAAAGTCATGTTTTCTAAAGTTTAGTTAAGTTTAAGTTTACCTTAGAGTCAGTGCATGGACCCAGAAGAGACCCTACCCCTCTAAGCCCTACTTTGGTGGCCCAAATCCCTAAATTGGCTGCTGGTTTAAACCCAATGCCTGACTTTCCCCTAAATTAAAATTCAGACATCAGACCAAAAAATAGGAGTTATGCCGATAACAGATAATCATATAGCCTACTTTGGGAGATCATATCTCTACATCGTCTACATCCAGGACCCTTAGGGTTATACAGTGTAACCCTAAGAAACCTCCTTTAACCTAAACCATAGATCCCATAGTGCTGGGACCCACCAAACCATCTCAAAAGATTACACAAAGGTGTTGATCTAATCAACTTTCCTAACGCCTGATTTTCACTCTAAATTAAAATTCAAGCGTTGAAAAATCAGTCGTTGAGATGAAGAACAAGCATTAAGCCTGTAAGACATAAAAAATAACTTCTTTCCCTTTCTTTCCCTTCTATTAGGATTGACACCTAACCCTAAAGGATTAACCAATGAGCCATTTAGAGGGGTCCACCATCCCTCTAAAGACTTAACCCATGACGAGTCTCCTATATAGAATAGCACAAATTAAAGAACAACCTCTAGACTGCTCATAGCCAACGCCTAATTTTCATTCTAAATTAAATTTAGGCTTAGGAGTAAAATTAGGTGTTAAGCCTGAGAAAAATCCAACATGCTTCCAATTCAACATTAACAAAGCATAGGCATTGGTATAAGACAAAGACTTGTATGAATGAGAGAAGCCACCCTAAAAAGGAGGGTATTTGGGGTGCCTAACACCTTCCCCAAGTGCAACCAAACAACTTACCCTAAATCTCAGGAACATAGACTAGTACTAGGAGTTAAACCCTAGAATTCCCAGTCTGGACTTCCCCTCTTCCCCGAAGAGGAGAACCAATATCTAACTCCATCAGTTAACCCCAAGTTGGTGGTGTCTCCAAGCAGGGCCCCACATAACCCTCACATGGGAGGGGTCTACACAACCAAGAAAGTGAGCCTAGAGGTGGGCCCCTGATGTCCACAAAATGGCGACTCCACTAGGGACATATTTAATCTCCACTTATATAAGTTTTAAATCTATCTCAAATACCTGCTTTAACCTATCTACCTATTTTCTCATATGTCTATATGCTTTTACCTGTCTACTTGCTTTCTCACATGTCTACTTGCTTTGAATTAGATTTAGGTCACTTCATTAGTTAGTTAGGATAACACTCCATCTTAAACATTTACTCTAAATTTCCATGCATAGGATAGAAAACATGTTCACTTAGCTTTAGGGTAGCTTGAATTAGTTAGTAGGACCAAATTTACATTTGAACAACTTGTATCCAACACATCTCTGCTATTTTCTATTTTTCACAAAATGAGTCCTAGGACATGACATTGCACCAATACATCACTCTTATGAGCCCTTATCTAGGTCATTTCCCACCAATGGACCGACATTGGATTACCACATAGGATGGGAACAACGTCTAAGCAGTTGTTGCTATGTCAGTGTGGCCATTTCGAGTTACCCAAGCCAGTTACCACTCTATGATCCGATCATTTAGGGAGGTGTTTTGACTGGTACACATTATCTTGTAGAATCTCAAAGAAGCATGCACATTTAGTTCATTTTAGGTTATAGTTATTTAGGCTGCACTTACTAGTTTAGAGGTCTAGCTTTAGGCTTGTTTGTTGTGATTTCAATTAATTGCTTACATGATTGATTAAAAAGAATCAGGAATTCATGTCCAACTTTATAAAACTAGTCCAAATTATTTTTTAGATAATTAGGTCTGAGTTTTACCTTCTTGTCTAAATTTGAATACTTCTCACCCCTTTTTGCATAATATGAATAACGATTGCGTAGATGGCACAAACATCACATGAGTAGAACAAAATGTGAACCAGACCATAAAAATAAAGGAAAATGGATAAATAAAATACATCCTGAAGTAAATAATGTACATAACTAATCTCATGTTCCACATCCTCTCAAGCAAAAAAATAAAAAAAACCCCAAACACATCTAATTCATCTGTGCTAACATGTACAGCCCAATCAAAACTTTAATTACATCCCTCAAATGAATAAAAGAATAAAAAAAAGAGAAAGAGTCTAGCCCTCTAATCACTCATCCAAACTGCTTCCCACATAATCCACTATCCCCTTCTTGGCCATTTTCTTCCCCTTCCTAGAGTAGGTGTGGCCTTTCCCCCAGCGATGGGCTGTAGTACCACCAACCCTGGGAACATCCGGTCTAGCCCCAAGAGGTCTATCATCAGTCCGTAGAGGAGTCATCTCCATTATGCCACTAGGCACTAGCTCCATGTACACCTCGGGCACCTCTATATGCACCTCTAACTCTCCGCCAGTCTCGAGCTCTCCCCTAGCACGCTCCCCCATGGGCTGCTTATCCCCTGTTTGTCCGACCTCGGGCTCAGTAGAGGGCATCTCAGTGTCCTCAGCAACACCTCTTGTGTCCCCTCGAATGGGGATCTACCTCTGTAATTGCAAAAAAAGAAAATACACATGTCAAAACCCCTAAAAATTAATAATGTGTTTAAAAGCAAAATAATTAGATGTGATGCTATTACCTCTTCTACCTCAGCCCTGTGGCTGGCCTTCAAGGCCACAACCTTAATCAGGTGGGCTTGATGCTTTTGTCCCACTAGGGCAAAGCACCTTGCCAACTTCTGGAGGGCACTGAGGTACACCTCCCTAGAAACCTGCATAAGTACACAAAGTTGTGTCAAAAACATTGAATAAAAGAAAGAATGCGTGAACTTTCAAATGTACTTAAAACAAATCAAACCATACTTGAGTCATCCCCTCTGGGGGCACCCAACCCTCAGGAAGCTCCGCCCCTAGCAAAAGCTCCTCGTCGGTCCCACCCTCGAGGCCAGTCACTAGTACTACCATGGGTATCATACCCATCAGATCAGGCTCGGCTGTTGAAACTCACCTCTTTCTCCCTCGCCGGACAGGAGGTGTTGGCTCATCTACAAGTTGTGCCTCAGCCGCCTGTTAAAATTAAACAAGTTAAATGTTGTCAAGAATTTCAAAAGAAATAAAGTAAATATTTAAATATTTTTCAAAAACAAGAATAAAACAAACTACACTTATCAGAGGCTCAATGGATCCTCCCAAGGGCCCACAAGTTTGGGTGGCCCACCACTCACGATAATCCCTGACCCAATCCAAAAACTCAGAGGCCTCGATGCTCTCCTCTACTCTGCCAGTCGCTCCCTCTATGTCAATCACCCGAGGAGGTGAGTGCAAGACCATGAACTCCTCTGGTCCGTCCCCAACCTGGTGCCAACACCTCTCCTCGAGGTATATGGTGACCTCACCAAGGGCCACTAATACAACCCTCTGGAGAGACCAACCCCAAGCTGAGGTTTGGTCTCGGGCATCCTCTGCCCCCAAGGCCCAGCGGGTTTACTGGTGCCATTTGATATGCACAAAGACACAATAGAACTTAGAAAATGAGTTGCCAAAGAAAATAAAAATCAAATGAATAAACCAAAGCATTGTGTACTTACCTGGTCGATTGTCAGGAGATCCAACTAGCGTCGAAAGCCCGAGATGGACTTCCAGGCCTTGTGGCAAGTATGGGCAACCTTCCACGTCACCACACAGGGGAAGTGGAGCACCTCCTTGCCCCTCCACCTAGGGGCCAAGGAGGGGAAGTGCTCATAACACCACACCTACAAAAGTGAAAGAATTAAAATCGGACGTAATGTCAAAAATAGATTTAAAGAAAGAAAATGAAATAAAACACAAGAAATAAAAGAATGATACATCCTATAGGAAGCACAGCCCCATAAAAGCATACGGCCCCTGCCCGAATGAGATCTCATTCACGTTAGAGTACATCCACCCAAGGGTGGACCTACCCCAACTCCATGTGGCCATGAGGTCCAAATCCTCCAAGGCCAGCAGCAAATAGAAATAGACTCTGTCATTCTTCCCATTGGAAGATAGAACGAGTCAGCATGTAGATCAAAAAGGATGGGTAGAGAACTCAATCTTGGTGGGTGAACTTTGGTCCATGGCCTAGACAAAGTCATTCTTAAACCAGGATGGGAGGACACCCTTGGTACCCTTGCAGTATGTCATGGGTTGCGGCCCTATGCATTGGGCCACCAACACTAGGTCAAAATCTTCCAAACTCGGTGGAGGTGTGGCGTCCTTAGAGAGCCCCATCATCTTGAAGAAATTTATCAGGGGAATCCTGATCTCTCCCATTGGAAGGTGGATGGTGCATGTAATAGGAGACCACGTCTCTACCAATGCCATCAAAAGAGCCCGGTTAGCCTGCACTACCGGCAAGATTAGAAAATGGCCAAAGCCCATGGCCTTTACTCGGTTTTGGACCTCAGAACACATCCTCCCCCACAAACCTAAGACTTCAGACTTCAAAACAACAAATCTATCTCTTAGGCCTAACACCTGTGTTTTAGGCTAACACCTATTTTTTAGGACAACGCCTATTTTTTAGGCCAATGCCTAATTTTCAAGCCAACGCCTGATTTTTCCAACGTCTATTTTTAAAACAGAGGAAAAAATAGGCGTTACGCCTTTAATTTAAGGCAGTGATTTTCAAACATTGAAAAACCTAAAAATCACCATAAAACTTTTGAAAAATTATTCTGAAACATTCCTAAATCAAGATTAAAACAATCTAATTCCATTCAAATGGTTTAAAACCTAAAAACATAATGCAATCTAAAGAGAAATGCAAAAACGAATAGAAACATCAAATCAAAAACAAAATATGCAAAGTAAATCAAAGAACAATCAAAAATAAAAAGAAAGAACATAAACAATTTCAAAACTCACCTCATATGCCATGGGGTGCTTCCATAAAGCTTTCTCTTGCGCCGAGAGAAGCGGGAAGTGGCGACTAGATCCTCCTTGACTCATTGTGATTGATGAAAGGTAGATTTATGTTGAAAATTCAAAAAGGGATGAAAGAACATGGATGTGGGGACCTCTCCTCCTGTTTATAATTGAAAAATTACACTTTGAATGTAAAAGGATAAAAGACCCAACCGTAGGTCATTTAAAGCTGTAACCACTCTCAATGCCTAATCGTGCTATGGGACAAAATATGGGTGTTAGGCTTAATTTCTGCAAAATGTTGTTTTCAACTATGAAATGACATTTTTAACCCTGTATTCATACTTATGCCTAAACATGGCTCACAAGCTTGTACAATTTGATGTATACCCACTGTCTCCGCGAAGTTTACAAATACCTTAATTGCCCTTCCCCCCGAAGATCGGAAAGTTTGGAAACACCAAAGCTGGCTAAGAGCAACGTTGGCCTTAGCCCAAATCAACTTGGATTGGCCACTGATAAAGGTAGCCATTTCTTTCTAGGACCCGACATCTATGATTTTCCCCTTCGGAGAATAAGAGCTTTCGCCCACTATCGAAGAACTCAAATCCTTCCTAGATTAGGAACATTACCTCAGTATTAGTTCCATAATTCCGACTCATAAGCCTAACTACCTTAGAAACTTCCATGCATTGGACATCTCCAAAGCCTACCTCCCTAAGGAAACTATGGGAGAATACTTATATTTCCCTTTTGACCTCTTATTAGAAAAAGGTTGGGAGAAAATTGATGACTTTACCGATCCTATCAAGTTCAAAGCATTCACTCTAATTGTCATAGGATAATTCCTGCTATCACATAGCCATCATCACATCAATGCCATTTTAATCAATATTTTAGTACAAAACATCTATAGAGAAAGACGCTCGCACCTATGATCATTTCAAAGACTATCGCTAATCTCTCGCATTGTGCCCGACATCCCAAAGGTCGATTATATGGTTGCCTGACTTTCTTACAAGCTTGGTTATGAGAACATCTGTCCATCCTTGCATCCTTCCCATCTTATGTGTCACGGGATCTGACTCCAACACAGATCCACATCAAAAGCCGACCCTTGCCAAACAGAACAACCACATTGGGTTATTGAAACGTGCTAACTGTCATGCTTCTTAAACAGATCACTTGGTGTCTCAGGTGGCATAAAGCACGCTACCCACTTCTCGCTACTAAGGACCGCACATACATGGTTATCACGAGAGTCCACCAAAACACTCCCTATGTACCTATACGAGTCCTTCAACAGTTTGCACTTGGCAAGATCTCTTTGGCTTCCTGATGGTCTTTGAAGATATATGTAAACTTGATCACCGCACATCTAATCAAACATTGTCTATATTAGACACTTTATGGGATGACTCGCATATCAAAGTCTTAGGATACCCATAGCTAGTATCTGCAAAAACATAGGCCATGACACCTACATATGAGCACTGGCTTTCACATAAGCCTTTGTTAGAACCTGCTACCCTTGCACCATCCATTTCTTCAAACAAGAGGCTGTGCACTGAATCAGCATCTTCATCACACACAAAGCCTTCTCATACTTAGGAAGAGTACGAACAAGCATTGACAGACTTAGTTAACACCCTCCTTTTCTAATCATTTCTGATATGTATATATTGTACAAAGTTTTGTTTTCCAAAAGCCTTATAGCTCATCAAAGGACATGAATTCACCTGTATAATATATGCACTTGTAAAAGCACCTGGCTAGCAATTATGAATGGATGTA
>JAOXJP010226283.1:0-11517 GCA_025762735.1 Platanus orientalis | reverse complement strand
ACCCACTCAAGCCATAAACAACCATTAATACACGTCATTTCTAAGGAAATTACACACAATTAAGCAAGATCAGCCCCATCAATAACTTAGATTAAATTTATTACGCATTCATCTTCCTTTGGGCCAAGCTTGGAATGCCCTGTTTTAGAATTGGCCCAAATATCTTGAATCAGCCCATTAAGTGCTTCTTTGATCTTCTTGGATCTTGTTTTAGTAATAGGCCCAACTGGAACATGCAATGGATCCTTTAATGGTGCTTGTTGATTCTATTCATAACTTTGAAAGACATTGACAAGTGTTGATCATTGTCAAACAAAAGATAAAAAAAATAATTTTAAATTTATACCTAATGCTACAGTCACGAGCCATTTATGGCTGATGACTGTAGCAACATGCATAATTTCAGCCAAAATAGCTAATCGGATGTAGGTCCTTTTTTAGTGAATTTTATGTTTTTCACTCGCTACTTTAGCTAAAAAGCTATTTTAGCTAACCGGATGTGAATGTTCTAACTCGGCATCTAACGACAAAAGCCATTCTTCTTTTTTGACCACCGACCCCACCCATTTACCATTTGCATCGTGGGCAATTACGCTGACAACACACAGACATGTTAGAGGCCAAGACAACATCTTCGACTCCTGTAAACCATCCCTATCAAAAAACCCTTTTGGGGTCAAAAAAGTATTCCTTGTTTCCTTAAGCTGAACTTGGTTCCGATCCCAATCCCTGCAAAGAGCATAATATTGCATATAGATTTTATTAGGGTTAGGCAGTTTTGCATGAAAGACCAAATTGTTACGACTCAACCAGATTAGCTAGGATAGGATGACCATGATCTTTAGTTTTGATTTTTTTTCAGCCTTTGAACTCTACTTAAATTCAACCCAGAAGCCGAACCACTCTACAAAGGATGAGATGCAAGGGTTGAGATATTTATATCTCCAATATTCCTCCAAAGTTGATTAGCCTAGGGGCACAAAATTAGGTAGTGGATAACTGACTCCATGGCATTTGAGCAAAAGGGGCATCTGGAGTTAAAGGTACTTATATGCTTGTGAAGCTAAAGGTTGATAGCGAGCGCCTCATGACCGGCTCTCCATATGAAGGATTGAACTTTTCGGGGGATGGGAAAAGTCCATACTACCTTCCATAATGCTCAACTACTACTATTAATCCCAGCTAGGGCCCCGTGAGAATAGAACATGCTATAAACCGATTTCACCGAGAAATTGCCATGAGCTGTAGCCATCTAGATAAGATGGTCATCTTGAAAGATAGAACTTAAAGGGGTCTGGAGAACGACCCTTTTTTTGGATGGGTCCAAATGGGCTTCTATTTCTGCAAGATTCAATGTCCTTGTTATTGGGTTGATGATTTCATTTACATTTGAAACTCAGATATGAGGAGGGGGATTAGATTGGAGTTTTCGTTGGGGGAGGTCCCCGAGCTGGCCTACGGAGAATCCCAAATATTTATATCCCAACCACTCCCAACAATCTAGAGGCAGCCACGTAAGACCGTTTCTTTCCCCTTGAGAAGGCTACGCCACCCCCATGAGCCCAATTGCGCCTTCTTTAACTCCAATAAGTTTTGTTTTGGGTAGTAAATGGACTTCATAAGTCTGGCCCATAGGCAATTTGGACTAGAGATGAGACGTCATGCTTGTTTTACTAACAACACAAGGTTCACTAAATGAAGGTCTCAAAATCCCATTCCCCCAAAAAGATTTGGGCCTACAGAATTTTTTCCACCCTATCCAGTTTATTTTGGCCTCATTGTTTTTCTAACTCCACCAGAAGCCTTGTTGGCCTTGTCAATCATGTTACACACTTTCTTTGGGAGCAAAAAACAAGACATTGCATAGGAAGGCAGAGCACTAACCACGGCCTTGAGAATGATCTTTTTACTTACTTGAAGTAAGAATTGAGATTTCTAATATTGGATGTGATTGTTTGCCATTTCACTTATATAGGAAAATAGGTTAATTTTATTCCTTTCTATAGACGATGGGAGACCTAAATATTTGGTAGGCTGAGACACTTCACACATTCATAGCATGTTTACAATTTCTCTTTTTTTTTTTTTTTTGTCAAGATGTATTCCTGGAAAATATAATTTCAGATTTATTTTGATTGACTATTTGACCTGAGGCTTATTGAAATCGAACCGATAACTCTTTGATTGCATGTCCATCATCTGTAGTTGCTCGACAAAAAATATAGCAATCATCTGCAAATAGTAGGTGGGAAATGGAAGAGCTTCTTCTCCTTATCTTAATCCATTGAATGAAACTTGATTCTTCCGTTCGAGATAGACTAGCAGAAAGGCCTTCCACACATAGGATAGACAAGTAGGGGGAGAGAGGATCGCCTTGTCTAATTCGCTAAGAGACCTGGAATAAATTACTCAGAGATCCATTTAGGAGGACCTAGTAAGTGGCTAAGGAAACACAAGTGGTGATCAACCTTAGCCACTTGTTGCTAAAACCCATTTGTTCCATTACTTTAGATGGATACTTTCATTCCATTCTATCATAAGCCTTGTTTAGATCCAACTTCATTGCCATTAGCCCTTTGTTGTTAGAATTCGATTTTAGGTGGTGAAGCATTTCATGAGCTATTAGGATGTTGTCAGAGATTAATCGACCTGAGATAAAAGCCACTTGGTTTGGAGAAATGATGTTATCCATGACTTTTTTTAGGTGATTTACAATGACCTTTGCCACAATCTTGTAAATGACATTTCAAAGGCTTATTGGTCTAAATTGGCTTAGATTTTCTGTCCTAACTTACTTTGGGATGACGACCAAGTATGTGTGTTTAATAGCCTGAATATCCTTTTCTTCTTTTATCACTTCCAAGACATACTTAGTTACCCTGGGACCAATGATGTCCCAATATTTTTGGTAGAAGCCAGTTGGGTATCCGTCAGGTCCTGGAGCCTTTATAGCATCCATACTAAAGACCGCCTCTTTAATCTCTTGGGCTGTGAATTCTAGATCTAAAAATCTATTGTTTTCATCAGATAATCTGCCTTGAATATTGTCAACCGATAGTTGGATGTCATGGTTTGAGGGACATGAGGATGAAAATAGTTGGCTAAATTATTTCTTTAGGATCTAGTCAATGTTCTCAAATCTGGAAGCCCATTTCCCCCTTTGATTTCTGATTGCATGGATACGGTTTCTAGCTCTCCGAATAATCGTGGAGAGGTGGAAAAACTTAGTATTTTCGTCACCCCACTTTAGCTATTGGATCCGGGACTTCTAGGCCTATAATATTTCTTCATTTTTTAGTAAGCTATCAATCTCTTTCTTTAACTTTTCTTGCTCCTGGGAGTTATTTCCAGAGATTGATTTGGCAACCACTCTTTTGTACTCAAGAATAAGAGTTGAGATTTATTTGGGATCCTCCCTACTGAATTTGTGTTCCAAGCTTGAAGCTCCAGAGTCAGATTTTCAAGGGCTTCTTTGATGTTCCCCTTACTATTGACATCACTATTATTCCAACAAGTTTCTATGAGCTTTTGGCAGTCTTTGTAACTGGTCTATAACCATTCGAATTTGAACGGCTAAGGTTGAAAGCGGTCACAGAGATGATGGAGAGAGAGAAAATTTGGGTAATGGTTTGATCCATAAGTTAAGATGTTTTCAACATTTGTTTTTGGGTATAATAATCTCCATTGACCATTTGTTGCGACTCTATCTAATCTCTCTAGACTACTTAGCCAACCTCGTTGTTCGTTAGTTAAGGTAAAAGTCGGGCCATGAGATCCTAAATCACTTAGGTTAGCCTCATTTAGGATTCGACAATCTAACTAAATTTCACATTTGGATAATGATGACCCTTCTCTTTAATCTTGAACATGCCATAAGAAGTTTGAGTCACCTATACAAACCAGATGTCTTGCATATTTGTGGATTAATGATAACCAATTATCCCAAAAAAGTCAACGTAAGGAACTATTTGGTTCACCATAGACAAAGACATAATACCAAGACATGTCCCTTTCTGGATCCCTGATATGGGTCAAAATACTTCTGGAGTTGATGTCCATCACCTTCACTTCTAGCCATGCTCTCCATAAGAGAATTAAACCTCCCGCCAAACCATTTGCATCCACTCTTACACTGTTCCACTGCTGACCCAATTTCACTTTTTTTGGCGATTGCCTGATAGAGACCTTTGGTTTCTGAAAGAAAAACCAATTGCGGGTTTTTGGAACATACCAGTTCCTTGAGAATACAAACTGTCAAGGGATTCCTGCACCCTCGATAGTTCTAAGAAAATATCCCCATCAGTCTTCACGTGGTTGTTCAGAGACAGCCACATGTTTAGAGTTTATCATTTGGATTTAGTAGGGGTTAGATGTTGGTTGTGTGAGAGGTTGATCAGCCCATGTCATGGGTACCTCCCTAGGGCCGCTAACATTTCCAGATTAACATTTTACGACACTGGCTATACTTATATTTTCCTTCTTTCTTTTGATCTTTAATCGGTGTTGGTGATTGTAGTTACAGATTGATTAACAATGATGGAGCCAGGACGAAAATTAAATGGAAAATGTTAAGATCATACCTGGATTGGTCCTGTTTCAGGTTGATGGCACTTTTGCTTTGGCTTTTTTTTTGTTGCTTCAGTACCTTCCTTTCCTCTCTTCCTTGATGTTGAATTCAAAAACATGGATGAGGCCGCTTAGGTTTCGATCATCATCAAAGAGGCCATTCTCGGTTGATGTTTTGGATTATCTCTCCTCTGTGCTTTGATTGCCTGTCTTCCTCTTTGTTGTAAAATGACTTGTTGTGTTGCCACATGAAAAATAGTTAATAGAGATTCCTTGATTTCCTCAATTGGTGTTTGGATGGGCTTATGCAATTCCTCCACTTGACTGTGCCGTATCTCCTAGGAGTTACTAATCATGGAGCTGGTATTGAAATGGTAAAGAGTTATCTCCTAAGTTTGATTATGATCCACCTAAGTACATGTTTACATAAGATGGGTAGAGTTAAACCCCATGTGCGCACTTGCTTGGTTAATAGTGAATGATTAGCTTCGGTCCAGTTCACCTGAGTTATTCTGCCCATAAAAATTACAGGTTAAGCTGCTATCCTACCTATCCTTTAGGTAATGTGGCATCTCCTCCTTTACCACCAATCAGATCCTCTAACTGCTCCTAAAGATGTGGGGGAGTAAGAAATCTTTCCCACAGTCCTTCTAATCTTACCTTTTCAGACACTGCTAGATTTGATGGCCTTGACAAAGCCGTCGCTTGTTGGCTAAAGCTCGCTGATTGCATCTTCGTTTGCTCCACTGGGAATGACTTATTATTCTTCTCTCCATACTCCAGAGGGGTCATGTGTTGCTTGTGTTCCTTCTACCCGATGGATTGTGGGACTTCTGGTCTGGGGGGGGTCGGGTGCAGATACCTCACTTGGGTACCCCAATTCCATTGTCATCCCCAGGAGCCTTCTTCTTGAAGAGAATCAAGCATTGATTTCTTCTTGGGTAGATGCTTCTCCATTCCTATGGAAGGCGAAGGGTCATCGTCCTAGATTCTCCCTGGTTGAGGTTGGTACTTCCTTGCATGCAACGACCAATCATAACGCTTATGTACCCCTATGTCTTGCCCCTATTGATGATGACATTTGGCTATTTTGCATTCTTTGATCACATGCCCCAATTGTCCATAGTGGAAGCAGAATATGGGGAGGGCCTCATATTAGACCAATACCGCTTCTGATGGCTAGCTATCCTGTTCCAGGCGGATCCTGTCAAGAAGGGGGTGTTCAATATCTAAACGCACTCTGGTCCTCATTAATGGTTTGTCCTATTTTATAAGACGTTCCATATCCACCTCTACGAATTTCCCAGGATCGCTGCAAAATCCTTCGCTATTTCCTCTGTGTGGAAACGTAGAGGAAGAATGTGAAATTGCACCCAAAGTTCTACTAAGTGGAAGTCCAATCTTTGCATAGATTGTCTTAAATCCCATTCAACAAATAAGGTAAGATTGTTTTGGAAAAGCCACGACCCCTGGGATCTAACTCTCTCAAAGTTGGGTTGATTGCGAAATCTGACAACAAATAGGTTTTGTGTGATTGTTTCAATTCTTTCTCTTTGAGATAGATCCCACTGTTCTTTCATTTTCTTGATGAAGTTTTCCTCATTAAAGGGTTTTACTGTATATAGGTAGAAGACCAAACTGAACGGATAGTTTGGGTTCTCCACCAGAACTTTATCTTCCGCTATTCGTAAAACGCCTTCTTTGGTGGTGAGATCCACCATATCTTGGGTAATTGACGAGATCTCAAGATGCGCCATGGCCTCTTTTCCTTGGTTTTGCCTGTTAGAGTCCATCCCCTTGCTTTCTCTTCGGTTCTCGTCCTCTCCTTTTTATGCCATAGTTAACTACCTTTATTAGTCTTTTTATTTCAAGGGTGGGGGTTATGCAAGTATGTAACAACACTTGTAGCTTAAGATATCACAATTTCATTAAATCCTCACTTAATCCAAGAAATAAAAGTAAATTAAAAAAGAAAAGAAAAGAAGAAAGACTCAAATATCCCTTTTCTAGGTCTTGTGTGGTTGCCTTGAATTGAATAGAAAAAGATAGAAAAGAAAATCCCACAAAAATAGAAAATATAATAATTATAAGAAAACCAAATTTTCATGGCAACCAGATAGCTTGAAAATGATTTTCTCGAGAAAATTTCCCAAGAATCATGAGAAAACTGACTTTTCATGACAATCAGATAGACATAACTTACATTCTAGTTACTCACTAAAAGATCTCTCTTAATCCAAGAAATAAAATAAAATTTTCAAAAAACAAGAAGACTCAAACATCCCCTTTTTCCAATAGAAAAATGACACCTAAAATACAACCTATAATCTAGTTACACACCTAAAAGAGCTGATGTGGCAAAGTTTGCTGTGACTTTTTGTAGCATAAAAAAAACCCTCAAAGAGACAAAAGCCCATGTTAAAAAAAAAAAAAACATGCTTTTTGCTTGCATTCCAAAAAATTTGTCATAGCAGATCTTAGTGAGGAATATTGTTGATCTGATCTCACACCCCCGTACTATGAGTTAGAGGTGGCAATGAGCCAAGCTAGCCCAGAGCTCAGCTTGTCTTGAGCTGAGCCTGAGCCTAGATTTGAGGTTGTTTGTGAAATGAGCCTGAGATAAGCTTCACTAAGCTCAGCTCGGTAAAAGCTTGGCTCGCTAAAAATTCAATTTATATATATATGAAAATAGTAAAGTTTAAAAAATATTTGAGTTAATGGGCCATTAAGGTGTTAGGCCCTTTTTTTTTTTCTGCGACCCAAACCCGAGCTAGGCAACTCAAGCTCATCAAGAGCTTGAGCTTTTCCTTCATGTGATGTCTGAGTTGAGACCTATCTACTATTATGCGTCCTATGAAATGTATTGTCATTTACTAACATGTGTAGGGTAGTGAGTTTGAATTATCTCCATTTGAATTAGAGGGAAGTCACGACAATCTCAAATAAGAACTACATGTGTACCTTAATAGGGTTTTGATAAATACACATGGTTACCTTTCATGTTTTTACCTAACTACCCTCTTTTCTCCCATGCATATTTATTAAATTACTCCTTGCTAGCTTCACATCATGGGCTGTCAACGAGTTGAGCTATCTCGACTCAGCTGGTTGCTCAGCTTGTTAAGAGCTAAGCTTGAATATTGTTTTAAGCTTGGTGAGACAAGCCTAAGCTTTGATTTATGCTCATTTTCTAAGTGAGCCTGAGCTGAGCTTCACTAGGCTCAGCTTGCTAAAAGCTTGGTTGGTTTGGTTCATAATTTTATAATAAATATTATATATTATGACAATAGTAATGTTTAAATAAGACAAATTAAGGTAATGAAACATTAGGATGTTAGGCATTTTTCTAGTGAGCTGAGCCGAGCTATGCGCTTAGTAGAACTGTTGCCCTCAAACGGAGATGATTCAAACTCACTAGTAATATAGATGGGTCTCCTCAGTACACCTCTCAAGCATCCTTTGACTCAAGTTAACCCATTTTATTCTCTTGAAAAAAAAAAAAAAAAACTATCTAAAAGATTTTTTTTTCTTCGGTAGGTATCTAAAATAAATTATTGTTCCACCTGATCCACCTTTCACCTACTCCTCAACCAGGGAACTCATATGGAATACCCTCTTTAACTATCAAATAGGCTAATAAAAGAGTAATTTTAATTGTATATTTACAAAAACTTCTTCCAACAACTTACTCTACAACTCTACGCATGCATAGGTGTCACAAATTTCCTACAATAAACACTTTTTCATCAATTTCAAAATGCTCAATGCGTACTTTTACTCCCCATGAGAGATTTACTTTTGAGAATTATATTTTTGTTAGAAAGATTACTCATTTCATTTGAATTTCTAAGGTATTTGTAGCCATGAGATGATGGCTTTCTAATCAACTCATTCAAATTTATACTGATTTGTTAACTACAATCAGACATGAAGTCATCTTAGGTTTTTCTATAAGATGGAACGATTTATGTTATCAAGCACAGATCACCGTCAATTTGAATGAGTTGATTACAAATCATCCTGTTGTGGTTACAAAGGACTTGGAAAACTCAAATGAAATAATTTCATTACAGGTGGCTGCCAAACACAAAGAAATACGTAATAGCTTATTGTAGACTTAAAAATTAATTATATATATATATAAAAGAATGGCTTATCCCCTCCCCAAATATAGAAGTACACCAACGCCAGGACAAGCCATGAACACTGAATCCACAAAGCGGCCCACACTCAGTTTTCCACCTTACGCTGATGAAACTAATGGGCCGCCATGCATGGAGAAGTGTGTGATCCTTCAAAATCTTCCTTAAATGAGATAATTTATGCAAAAGGAAAGGAATACCTTACATCAACAAACAATGAAAGAAATTTTCTTTAAATCAAATCACATTCAATTAGCATCAATGAGTGGTCAAATTGATATCATGAAAAGAATATATTCTTTTCCCATTACGTTAGGGTAAAGGCAACAAAATGTGAGCCTCCGAAAGCCTAGGAGACTTTTTCCCATCATGTTAGGCTGTCTGAACGTTTGGATTTGGGTCAAATATGGTAGAATCCATAATAGGATTCTATTGATTTTACTGATTCTACACATTGATTGGCCAGATTAAAAACTTATCAATTTTCATGCAAATTCAATGGATTCCATATCTTCCTTTCTCATATCAGAAGGTTAGATTTGTGACCAAATCCAGTGGAAGCTCCTCTTTATTTTGTTGACCATTGATCTCTTGTGATTCCAAAAAATTGTTTTTTATTTCTTGACAATCAAATGCCAAATAAGGTTATAATACTGCATTTAATTCCTTTTCTAATCCTATCTAATTTCTTGTACCTTTTGGATTCTCACATCCACCCAAATTGGACATCCAGAGGGAGCTTGAGGTAAAAGAATACTAACAAAATATGAGCTCTGACAGCCCAACAGCGTTTGGACTCTTACACATTCAATAAATTTGAATCAGGACAATTATTAAGGTTGCGTCGGGCAATCACCTGTCATGTAATCATTTCATTTAAGTTTCCCAAGGCTTTTTGTAGCCACAACCGTAATGAATTCATTCAAAGCGATTTGTGCTTGATAACGCAAGTCATTTTATTTTATAGAAAAGCCTAAGATGACTCATTACTGATTGTAGTTAACAAATTAGTATAATATGAATGAAATCATTAAGAACCATTAGATTTAGAATCATCTCCAGTCTAAATGGACAAGTACCACACCATTACCAATAAGTGCATGACATGTGATCTGACAAAGGGTGTTTAAGTCATCCCACATGAGTCAATGGAGGGCATTACTGTAAATACACAATAAATAAGTACATGTGTATTTATTAATACACCTTTTGTCAGACATTGTGTCACATTGTGAGAAGAGACTGGAGTGGTACATGTCCATTCAGACTGGAGATGATTTGAACTCGAGTGGACCCTTTCACGGGGTGTGGGCCCTTACCGAATGAAAATCATGTTAAGAAGCAAAACAACACCAACCCTTTAGAAGAAAGCAAAAGGCTAATGTTTCATAATTTTCCAAGGCTTCATGAAGACGGACATTTCAATCGGATAAAGAAATTTTAAAGTATGTTTTACCAACTCAATTCATATAAATAGGGGCATAGCCCCCCAATTTTTTTATTTTTTTTTTGGTGTGGAAGTGGTTATGTATGTTTGCAAAGATTTTGATAGAAAATGAAAGAAAATGTGAAAAAATAATTTTTATTTTTTGAAAAAAGTTATGTTTCCCAATTGAAAAAGATCTTCTACACTTACATTTGTCTGTTAAGATAGGGGGAAACAGAAAAATTGGATGTAGGAGATCCTTTTCAATTGTGAAACATAACTTTCTATGAAGAAATTTTTTATTTTCTTACACTTTCTTTTTGGTTCCATCAGAATAAAAAATAGACAAAAAAATGTGAGAGTGACCACATGTGTAAGTGTAAGCGCGTGTGGGTGTTTTGTACTTTCAAGTAAACGTGATGAGCATAGAGTTCAAGGTAGTGCTTGTTTCTCTCATGAAATATAATAAAATAAATATTATGTTTCTCTCACAAAATATAATAAAATAAATTTATTCAATGAGAAAGTATCATATTCTACATTTGGTATCAAAATTTTGCTTGTTTAAATTGTTTAATATTTTCAAATCCTTTTTAAAATCAATATTGATTATTTACATCTTATTTTTTAGTGAAAAATTATAATAAACTATTGTTTAGAAAAGAAGGGCACGTTAGAAGCATCTCATGCCAAAGTAATTTTCACTATTTAGTATCTAATCATGAACATTCTCGTCCACAATATAAGAACAATTCATGTGGAAACGAGGATGGATAAAAAAGAACAATGTTCAACCTACGCCATCTTTTCACAATAATTACTAATAAAAATGAGACGTTCTAGCTTATAATATTTTTTAAATGATTGAAGATTATTCTAAAGGGTAACAAGAAAATATAAACAAATAAAATATAATTAGCTTCTAACAGTCCATCTATGACATTTGGGTAGGGTCCAAAAATCGGATGACCCCACCGGGTTGAGGCGAATAAAGATAAAGTTTTCGTTTTTAGGCGCAACTAGATATATCACTTGCATCAATTGTTTTAAAGTATAATATTATTAATGCTATAAAATAATATGGGTAAGAAAAATTCTTAGATAATTTCTTTTTTTTTAGGATATAAAGAGGACACGAGGAAAGATATTGTAGTTGAAGCAAATGTTTTGTGATAAAAATACCTATGTAGTATATATATGGTGAATTATAAATAGACATGTGTTGGTTTGGGGGGGAGGTAAAAGGGTTCAAAAAAGGGTTCAGTTGAAAAGTAGGCGATCAATAAAACGCCTCAAATTAAAAACACATCCTGTGTCAATCAATTGCAGACCTTTAGAGGTCTGTCTCAAAACAGACAATCATTCTTTAATGTTAGGGAGTAC
>JAOXJP010226282.1:0-11517 GCA_025762735.1 Platanus orientalis | reverse complement strand
AAGAACCTTCTTGAGAACTAAATCTCCCTCTTCAACATCTCTGGGTTTAACCCGTTTGTTGAATGCTGTAGCCATGCGCCTCTGATAGGCTTGCCCATTGCTCATTGCTTGTAGCCTTTTCTCATCAATAAGATTCAGCTGATCATGTCGGACTTGTGCCCATGCTGACTCTGGAATCTTTGCCTCGGCTAGGACTCTGAGACTTGGAATTTCAACTTCAATTGGCAGGACTGCCTCCATGCCATAAACCAATGAATAGGGGGTTGCCCCTGTTGAAGTGCGAATTGAAGTTCTGTAGGCCATAAGTGCATAGGACAACTTTTCATGCCAGTTGGAGTGATTAGCAGTCATTTTCTGTAAGATCTTCTTAAGATTCTTGTTGGCTGCTTCTACTGCTCCGTTCATCTGTGGTCTGTATGGAGAAGATCGATGGTGGTGAATCTTGAACTTTTTGCAGAGTAGTTCAAGATCTTTTCCCACAAAATTAGTTGCATTGTCAGTGATGATTTTGCTAGGAACACCATATCTGCAGATAATGTCTCTCCTGATGAATCTGGCTGTGTTTTTCATTGTAACTGCTGCTAGAGATATGGCTTCGACCCATTTGGTGAAGTAATCAATAGCCACAATGATGTACAAATGTCCATTGGTTGCCTTCTGAGGCATGGGTCCTACTACATCGATTCCCCACATGGAGAATGGCTATGGGGTAGTCAGGTTATGCAGTTCAGAGGCTGGTGCTTTAATGATGTTAGCATAAGACTGGCAAGTGTGATACTTCTTTATATGTAAACAATAATTTGTTTCCATGGTTAACCAATAGTAGCCTAATCGAGGGATCCTCTTGGCAAGCATAAGCCCATTCATGTATGGGCCGCACTCTCCTCCATGGACGTCTTCAATGATCATGGAGGCCTTAGTTTCATCTACACATCTTAAGAGAACATGTTGAGGGAACTTCTTGTACAGAGTCCCCCAATGTAAAACAAATTAAGCCGATAGTCTCTGTAGGGCACGTTGATCATTCTTGGAAGCCATGGATGGAAGAGTCTGATCTTCCAAATAGTTCTTGATGTTGAGGAACCATGACTCCTTATTCAAATTAGTAGTTGTAATCTACAGGCAGTAAGCTGGCTTATTTCTTTGCTCAATCTCAATGGCTGTCATGTCTGCCCCTTAAGGGATCTTAATCATGGAAGCTAAAGTGGCCAAAGCATCTACAAAGTTATTCTTTCTTCTACCAATGTAGTCGAAAGTCAGATATTCAAAGCTCTTAGATAGGATTTTTAGACATTCATGGTAGTCTAGGAATCTCTCCTCCTGAATGAACCAATCTCCAGTTACTTGGAAGATAACCAACGTTGAGTATCCATAGACTTCTATTTCATCGATGCCAAGATCATTGGTTGCTTTCAAACCGATGATGCAAGCTTCATACAAAGCTATATTGTTGGTGCATTGAAAGTGTAGCCTTATAGCAATTAGAATGAGGATACCTGTAGGGGATATTAGCATGGCTCCAACCCCATAGCCTAGTTGATTGATGGCTCCATCAAAGCACATCTTCCATCTAACTATCTTACTTGATTCAACTTTAACATAAAGTATGTGTTCATCAAGGAAGTTAAATTTTAAGGATGAAGGTTCATCTACTGGTCCATCTGCTAAGAAGTCAGCTATGACTTACCCCTTGATAGCTTTTTGAGAGACATAGGTGATGTCGAACTCTAATAGCATCATGAGCCATCGGGCAGTTCTTCTTGTGGTTACAAGTTTCTCAAATAGATACTTGATGGAATTTATTAGAGAAATCGAGAATACTTTATATGAAAGGAAGTAGTGTTGAAGTTTCTTGGTGATGTAGACTAGAGATAGGCAGGTTTTCTCAAGAGGACTGTATTTGGTTTCATAGTCAATGAAACACTTGCTCAGATAATAGATGGCTTATTCCTTCTTTCCTATCTTGTCATGTTGTCCAAGCACACATCCCATGGAGCTGTCATGGACGGTTAAATACAAGATCAATGGGTGGCTTAGCTCTGGAGAGACTAACACAAGTGAGCTTAGCAGATAGTCTTTGATCTTATATAAGGCAGCTTGATAGTCGTCATTCCATTATGTTGGAACATTCTTCCTTAATAGTTTGAATAAAGGTTCACAGGTTGGAGTAAGTTGAGCAATGAAATGACTGATGTATTGGATATGACCTAGGAAACTACGTACATCCTTCTCTGTGTGAGTTATAGGCATTCCAATGATTGCTTTAGCCTTAGATGGATCAATCTCTATGCCTCTATCACTAATGATGAATCCTAGCAATTTTCCATGAGAGGCTCTAAATATGTACTTGTTCGGGTTCAGCTTCAATCTATACTTTCTGAGGGGGGCCAACAACTTTCATAGATGGGTCAGATGATCTTCTTTGTGACAGGATTTGATAATCATATCGTCAATGTAGACTTTCATCTCTTTATTGAACATGTCATGGAAGAGGGAAGTCATGACCCGCTGACAAGTTGCCCCTGCATTCTTGAGGCTGAATGGCATTACTTTGTAATAGAATGTGCCCTAAGGGGTTGTGAAAGCAGTCTTCTCATAGTCTTTTATGGACATCCTAATTTGATTGTAGCCTGAGAACCCATCCATGAAGGACATCATCTTGTGTCCAGTAGTACTGTCTATGAGCACGTCAATGTGGGGTAAGGGAAAGTCATCTTTTGGACTAGCTCTGTTTAGGTCTCTATAGTCTATGCACATTCAGACCTTGCCATCCTTCTTGGGTACAGGGATGATGTTGGCTAACTAGTGGGGATATTGGACAAACAAAAGGAAGCTTGCATCTAGTTATTTTTAGATCTCTTCTTTGAGGGCTAGGGACCACTCTAGTCTTAGACGCCTAGGCTTTTGCTTTGATAGGATGAATATTCGGGTTAGTGGGAAGCTTATGGGTGACAAGGTCTATGTCCAGACTAGGCATGTCTGCATAAGTCCATGCAAAAATGTCTATGTATTCTCAAAGTAAGTTTAATAGGGCATGCCCTAGATCTGAAGTGTTGGGGATCCCAATTTTTACAATTCTGGGCATGGTTTCTGAACCATGATTGACTTCTTGGAGGTCGTCTACCGATGGAAGATTTCAGTTCTCTTGGCACTCAAAGACCTCGATCACCTCTTTTGACATTATCTCTTCATCATCCCATTCCTTTTGCGCCTATTTTGAAAGAAATGTTTCTTTTACTATTAATTTACATGAAAAGGGGTATTTAATACCCGCTGAGAAACTGGACTTGGAATCAGCTCAAGTTGCCTACATACCTAATGTTTGCTCCGATCACAAGCTTAGTAAAGTTTGTTCAGCCAAGATCAAGTTGCACATAGTTCTGGTCTCAGGGGTGGACCAAATTCCCACTTTTTTGTTCTTTGTTTGAAAACCAACTGAGCCTAAAGTTACTTTTCAGGTTGCCTACATAATTAACTTTTACCATAAGTGCTTTTAAAAACATCGGTCTATCAAGATCAAGCTGCACGTAGTTTTTTTACTACAAGGGTAAATAAACAAAAGATTTTTTTCCTAAAGTGACTAGGCTTGAAGCTGTCTTAGGTTACCTACATACCCCTTACAAGTGTGTTGCTTGAATGCTTCGACAATTCATTAGTCATTAGGGATCAAGTCTTATGTAGTTCTTATGCAAAAGGGTGCAAAGAAAAGACTAAAAAAACATTTGAAAAACAAAAATAGGAGTGGAGAATTCAGCTTCTCTTGGCCTTCTTTCCTAATCAATCAATCCATCACCAGGTCCTAGTCCTCTACTGATATGGCATTGGCTTGTCCAGTCTACTCTGTGGCTTCCATGGGTACCCATGGTCAAGGTCAAGCTCATCTATGTCTAACTCTCCACTCACAATAACTGATTGGAGTACTTCTCTAACATCACATGGGAGAGAGAGTAGACTTAGAGGGGCTAGGTTGTCCTCCCTATGTTCTAAGGTGTTGGGGGTTGAACTCTCCCCAACCTCAGGGACGGATGGCTTAGGGTTGAGAAGATGGGTGTAAGGAGTAGCCTCGAGATGGTAGGTAGAGTGTTGACTAGTGGTTGGAGGTGAAATTATGATTGGTTCTATTGGGCTGTGTTTTGTGCTAGGGTTGGATGGTATTGTCTGAGCTGGTGTTTCAGTGGGTAAGGTGACACAAGTCTCAGACAGTTTAGAAGTTGATATGCAATGTTGTGCAGTCTTGCAGTTAGCTTTCTTCTTTCTATTCTTCTTGAGGAGATGCTTGATCAGTGGTTTGAACCCTAAGCCTGTCTTGTGTGGCACTCTAATAGCTTTGATGGGGCTCTTTCTTCCTTCAGAATATTTGCCTTGGCCTTTGTTCAGATCGAACTTCATTTTGTCAATCATATTGAACTTTGACGAAAGTATTTCAGCCTTCCTCTTCAATTCTGCCGCTTCTTCTTTTGTGTACACCACCTCAAACTGGTATAAGGTGAAAGTGTTTGGTGCTTACAAATTTCGGACTCTAGTATTTTATGTCCTGTCATTGTGATGACATCTGTATTTGCTGGTACTATGATGACTTCATCATTGATGATGAACTTGACCTTCTGGTGGAGAGTAGATGGGACGACACCTGCCTGATGTATCCACGGTTTTCCCAACAACATGGTGAAGGAGGATGGTATGCTCAGCACTTAAAATTGAACTTGGAACATTCTCTCTTCTATCACTAGGGGAATGAACACTTCTCCTTGGCCACAATTGACCAAATTTTTGAAGGGCTCTTATGTCACAGGGGTTGGGTTTCACATAATCTGATGGAACTCCCAATGTATTTAATGTGTCCTTGGTGCAGATATTCAAAGTTAATCCATTATCTACCAAGATGAGGGGAATATACATGTCTGAGTGACATGCTGTAATGTAGATGGCTTTGTTGTGTACAGTGTTACCCTCGGGGATCTTGTCCTCTAAGAATGTAATAACTCATGGTGTTGATACTCTAGCTACCATGTTTTCTAACCTGTCTAGTGTGATTGATACGTCTACAAAGGACTTTATGAATATACTAAGGAACCTCTCCATGTGTTGCTCTGCTGTTAATAGAAGGCCCAAGATGGAGACCTGTGCTGGTGTCTTAGATAATTGTTCGATTAAGAACAGGTGAGACTTTCGAATGGCTGCCTCAAGATCTCGTTCTCTTTCTTCTCTTTAGCTTCTCTAGTTTGCTTTTGTATCTCTGTCTCCATTTCTTCTCCCACTATTTTCTCTCTCCCTTTTCCCTCAGGGTGTAAATATGAGATCGGTTTAGAGATTCTACTTGATCTGGAAATGAAGGCTGTGAGCTCATCTAGTTCTTCTTCGAAAGCTCAGGATCTGCACTTCCCCTACTAGATAGCCGAAGGGGACTCGGTTCAGCAAGTATTGGATCCAAGCAGGTGGGGGAATGTTGATGACTTGGAAGGGGGATGATAGGTCAATGAGTTGGGCATATAGTGAGGATGGTGGGATGATATGAGGTGAGGTAAATGGGTCATGGGTTGTTGAACCTTCCTCGTATATGTTCACATCAGGGGGAAGGATTGTCACTGGGCTACTTGGGGCTGTTTTCCACATATGTGCCAGCAAGTGCTCATATTCAGGAGGGGGAATAGGCTTAAGGAAATGTCCGTTGATGGTGGATACTTGATTGGTATCAGGTAAGAAGATGACCTTCTTGGGCTTTGAGATCTTGGTGATGTAGCTGGAGGGTTTGAACTGGCTGCTGGAGAGGCCGATCATGTTGACTTGCTTTGGTGGTTAGTGGTTGGGGAGTAGGTTTTGAATAATGTTTGAATTTGGTGGAGGATTAGTCGGTGTGGGGTCAAATGATACCTTACCCTTATCGATCAAGTCTTGGATATCGTGTTTCAAATGGAAGCACCTGTCAAGAGTGTGCCCTAGAGTCTAACGGTACTCATAGTGCTCCACTAGGTTATAGCGGTAGGGCAGAGGGTAAGGAAGAGGTTTTGGATCAAGTAGCTATATTCATCTTTTCTTGATGAGGTACTCCATGATGTATTTGTAGGAGTAGGGCATACGGATGAATTTTCTCTTCTTCTTTTCTTCTCTAAGCGCACCTAGGTTCCTAAGGTGGTAGAACTATTGTGTTTGGGGAGGAATGATGTTCATGGCTGTAGTGTAGTTTTGAATTTGTTGTGGCGGAGGCAGAACGTGACGACTATTCTAATTGGGCCAAGGGACCTCAATAGCTTGTACGAAGTTAGCTTCTGGTTAGGTGGTCACTACCGTTTTCGATATGGTTTTGGAGGAACTGACATGGGTGAGTGGCATGTCTTGTACTAAGCCTACTTTAATGCCCAAATCTACTTTTGTAGATTTGTCAAAAACTTTGGCAAAGTTGGTTTGGGATGTAGTTAGGAGCATTAGTTGGTAGGTAGGACCCAATGTTCTCATAAAACTAGATATCATGTCTTCCTCAAACATAGGGTGTTTCAGGTTGGATGTCTTCAACCTCCATCTGTAGGCAAAGTCCCTAATACTCTCTCCTGTGGTAGGTCTCATACCTTCTACTTCTTCCCTGGTAGGCAGGAATTCTAGATTGAATCTATAATAATTAAGGAATGACCGTGTCAAGGTCCTCCAAGTACTGACGTTGTTCTTCTCTTGGTTTACCAACCATTTCCCTGCATTCTTCTCCAAACTTTGACCAAACATCTGAACTAAGATACATTCATCCTGTCCCCATTGAAACATGGCATTACAATACATGCGCAAATGCATCCTGGGGCAAGTGGTGCCATCATACTTCTCAATATGAGGCATTTGGAAATTTGGTGGTAGTAAACCCCCACGATGGATACAAAGATCCTCGAAGTCCATAGAGATGGAGGCCTGCCCTACTTTCATCATTTTTAATCCTGCCACAAGCTTGGCTATCTGGGCACTAGTCTCATCTTTCTCCTTCCCCTTTCTACTTAATGTGAATGGCCAGTACTGTTCTTCCAAGTTGAAGGTGGTACGGTGTTCCGGCTGTACATAGGTGGTCGTGGTTCAGAGTGGGCCTTGACATAGATGGGGCCCTCAGTATATGATGGGCCATGTGGCAAAGTCTACCCATCCATACTAGGAGGTGGTGGCGGCTTAGATACCATATTCCGGCTATGTGGTCCTCCTTGTTTCATCAGGTACTCAAACATTATCTTCTTAAACTCAGTAAGGGTAGGAATTCAAGGTTGCTTGTTGGTGTTGGGTTGGCTAAGGGGTGGTAGAGAAGTTTGGGGTAATGAAGAAGATTGACCAGACGTAGGAGTGGATATCCAACCATGTCGGGACATGTAGTCCCCCATCAATGTTCTACCTCTGACTTGAACCCACCTGAGAGGGTGTCTTCGGGACCTATCCTGCTAGGAGGTAGGCTTCCCGTGGATGCCTCTAGGAGGATAGGAGGGGTAGCGCTTGTTGTAGCAACGGTGTCGACTTGTCTCCCATTGCTTTTCTTTATCGCGCCTCCTTTTCCTTCTGCAGTTAAATCTCTAGGGGAACAATTGTAGCTTGCTTAACTAAATTAGAAGAAAAGAAGGGTGTATTGTTATTGCCTTACAAAGTTCATTACATTCATTCATAGTTGCTAGCCAGGTGTTTTACAAGTGCATATGTCATATAAGTGAATTCATGTCCTGTAATAAACTACAATGTTTTTTGAAAAACAAAACTTTGTACAATATATATGTATGTCAGAAATGATTACGAAAGGAGGGGGTACTTTCCCTAATACATCAAGAAGACAAAATAAATGAAAATCTAAAGATAGGGCACTATTGGAGGTGATGGAGGTAGCACCGGTTTGTGACCCAAGGAGAAGATATGTTCTCTCAGCTTATGAACCCATGACTGTGTCCACTGATCTTGTACAAAGGCCATGGCATTGCTATGCCTCATCTCAAGTCCCAAATCTTCATGGGAAGTCCTACTGTCATTGAGCTCAATTTAAGGAGTGAATGAGCTCGGCTTAAGTTGTGCTCCAATGTTGGGTGCATTCATGTGAGACCTCGGCCTCTATACACAAAAACATCTCAACTTCTAAGGTAACCTTGGTTTAGGCATGCAAGGCCCGTTTCTCAGCTAAGTCTGTCAATGCTTGCTCTTACTCTATTCGGGTGTGAGAAGGCTTTGTGTATGATGGGGATGCTAATTTAGTGCATGGTCTCTTGTTCGAAGGGGTGATTGGTGCAGGGGTAGTAGGTTGTAGTGAAGGCTTATGTGAAAGCCAACGTTCATATGCAGGTGTCATAGCCTGTGTTTTTGCTGACACTAGGTGTGGGTGTCCTAAGACTCTGATGTGCGAGTCATCCCATAAAGTGGACAATATAGACCGTGTATGATTAGATGTGTGGTGGTCAAGTCTGCGTACATCTTTGAAGACCATAGGGAAGTTAAAGAGGTCTTGTCTAAGTGTAAATTGCCAAAGGACTCGTATGGGTAAGTAAGGGGTGCTTTGGTGGACTCCTATGATAACCATGTATATGCTGTCCTTGATAGCGAGAAGTGGATAGTGTGCTTTATGCCACCTGAGACGTCAGCTGATTTGTTTAGGGGTAATGGTAGCTAGCACGTTCTGATAACCCAATGTGGTTGTTCTATTTGGAAAAGGCCGGCTTCTAATGTTGTTCTGTGTTGGGGTCAAATCTCGTGAAACATAAGCTGGGAAGGATGCTAGGATGGATAGATGTTCCCATAACCAGGCTTGTAAGAAATCCGGTCAACCATATAATCGACCTTTCGGATGTCGAGCACAATATGAGAGATTGGAGATTGTCTCTAAGATGATCATAGGTGCAAGTGTCTTCTTCTATAGGTGTTGGTCCAAGATTTTGAGTAAGATGCCATTGATGTGATGGTGGCTATGTGATAGTAAAAGCCGTTCGAGGGCAACTAAAGTGAATGCTCCGAACTTGATCGTGTTGTCGAAGTCGCCAACTTTCTTCCAACTTTTTTCTAATAAGAGGTCGAAAGGGCAATGTAATATTCTCTGGTAGCTTCCTTAGGGATGGAGGCTTTAGAGATGTCCAATGCATGGAAGTTCCTGAGGTAGCTAGGCTTGTGAATAAGAATTACGGCACTGGTGCCAAGCCAATGTTCCAAATCCAAGAAGGATTCAAGTCCCTCAATAGTGGGTGAAAGTTCTTGTTCTCCAGAGCAAAAAACCATGGATGCCAGGTTCCAAAAAGATATGGCTGCCTCTATCAGTGGCCAATCTAAGTTGATTTAAACCAAAGCCAATGTTGCCCCTAGCTGGCTTTGGCTTTTCCAAATTCCTCGTTCTTTGGGAGAAAGGGCAATTAGGGTATCTGTGATGTTTACAGAGAGAGTGGGGTATGCATCCAATTGTATAGGTTTTTGAGCCATGTCTGTAAGCATAAGCATGAACATAGGGTTAGAAATGTTATTTTATAGATGAAAACAACATTTTTTAGATTTTAAGCCTAATGCCCATTTTTTGCCTCAACGCCCGTTGTTTAATTTAATTAAACAATGGGCGTTGAGAGCACGATTGGGCATTGAAAGCAATTACGAGTTTAAATGACCCACAGTGGGGTCTTTAGTCTCTTTTACATTTCAAACTTGTTTTTTCAGTTACAAACTGTAGGTGAGGTCCCCACAGCATGTTCTAGCATTTCCTTCCCATTTTTTGATAAAAATCCCTTCTTTTCATCATCAACAATGAGTTAAGGAGGATCAAGTCATCTCTTCCCGCTTCTCTCGATGCAAGAGAAGGCCTTATGGAAGAACCCTGTGGTGGATGTGGAAGAACCTCGTGGCGGATAAGGTGAGTTTTTAACTTATTTTTGAATTTTCCTTTTACTTTTGATTGTTTTCTCATTTTCTTTGAACACCTTGTTGTTGATTTGACATTTTTTTTTGCAGTTTCCTTTAAATTGCATTGTGTTTCTAGATTTTAATTCATTTGAATGGAGTTAGATCATTTTAGAGTTGATTTAGGAGTGTTTTAGAGTAGTTTTTCATCTATTCTCATGGTGATTTTCGGTTTTTTAAATGCTTGAAAGTCACTACCCTAAATTACAGGCATAACGCCCATTTTTTTCTCTATTTAAAAAACAGGTGTTGGACTAAAAAATGAGCATTGTCATAAAAAACAAGCGTTGGGAAAAAAAACAGGCGTTAGGCCTGAGAGACAGATTTGTTGTTTTGTATATTTTTACTTCTTTTTTACTTGCTTTTGATTCTTTTTGTTCTTACACATTATTCTAACACGTTTTAACTTGTAGGCTAGAGGGAACATATAGCGTCACGGCTCTTGGTCAGGGGTCATGGGCTTTTGGGGGAGGATGTGCTCTAAAGTCCAAACCCGAGTGAAGGCCATGGGCTTTGGCCATTTCTTGAGTTTGCCAGTAGTGCGGGCTGACCGGGCTCTCCTAATGGCGTTGGCAGAGAGGTGGTCTCCCATCACATGCACCTTCCACCTCCTAGTGGGGGAGATTGGGATTGCCCCGATAGACTTCTTCATGATGATGGGGCTCTCTATGGACGGTACTCCTCCTTTGAGCTCAAAGGATTTTGACCCAGCGTTAGTGGCCTGATGCATAAGGCTACAGCCTATGATTTACCTCAAGGGAACCAAGGGTGTCCAGCCTTCTTGGTTCGAGAATGATTATATCTATGCCACAAATCAGTGTCCACCTACCGAGATCAAGTTCTCCACCCAAGCCTTCTTGATCTTCATGCTGACTCGATCCATCTTTTGCTGGAAGAGTGACCGAGTCTACTTTTATTTATTGTCAGACTTGGAGGAGCTGGACCTCGTGGCCATATGGATTTGGGGTATATCCACCCCTAGGTGGATGTACTCAAACATGAGCGAGATCTAGTCCAAGCAAGGCCCGTATTCTTTCGTGGGGCTGTGCTTCTTATGGGAGGTATGACACAATTTCTTTTCTTTCTTTTTGTTTTGTTTACACATTCATCTTTCACTTGTTTTCTTCAACTTGAGTTGGATATATGATTTTAAACTTCCTCCTTCAGGTGTGGTTGTAATACCCAAGATTTTCTTATGCATTTTCATTACTTTTATGTCCTTATGACAGAATTATAGACCTAAAAACATAGGGGAACTTTGAAATTAGATGAAAAATATTAAACCTGATAAGTTTATTATGAAAAATATATCAAAAGAAATGTCTCAAAGTCTAGAGTCTAACACAACAAACGGTTCGAAAAATAGAATTCTATAGAGAAAGTTAGAGCCATTTTAGTCTAGTGGCAAAATCGTAAATAACTGAAAAGTTTTAAAATCGTGATTAATGCAAAAATCGTCTTTTATTTTTTTGGAACACCTCCTATATCTATAAGAACAACCTAAACTTGAACTCAAACCCTAGAAACCAATTAAAACTAAGGAAGGAAGAAAAAAGAAGGGATTTTGGAGAAAAAGTTGGGGATTTTGAAGAATTGAGGATTTTTTAAGGTTTAAAGCTTAGGGATTCGTGAAGAACAATACAG
>JAOXJP010226281.1:0-11518 GCA_025762735.1 Platanus orientalis | reverse complement strand
GCTATGGGGCGAGCAATCCCTAATAACATGGCGATCCGGTTTGGACTAATCAACATGTGAACTTCGTACACCTCTATCTCGATAGAGAGGCCGGTGAAGTTGGAGTTGTGGATGTTGGAGTGGAAGATGCAAAATCCTTCTTGTTGCACCTAGCCCTTGATGATGGTGAGTTGCAACCATCCATCATTTGGAATAGTTGTGCCTATGGTGAAGTCACGAAGAATCGTCTACTTCACATATCTCTTAATGAAGATGCACTTTTTCGAGAAGATGTTTGTGTAGTTGTGAAAGGCAGCAGAGTTACGGAAGGCACCGTAGTTGATGGACTCCGTTATAGGGCATTTTGGTGGTTCCTTTGAATGTATAGGAGCTTTCCCTGAATCTCACTTTGACATGGTGACAGCTTGCTAGTTTCAAAAATCCAATGAGAAAGAGGAAGGGAAAGAGAAAAAATGGCTATGGACTGATCTTAGTTCGATCCTAGATCAAACTAGGGTTTTTTTATAACAAGCAACTGTTCATTTTCTCACAGGTATCGCCAGTTTGGATCGATCCAAAATGAAATCTTCTGGGAAAAAGCTCCCATATTTCCCTATTTTTTCTTAGAGGGCCCTACTTATCCCAAATACATGTATTTTAATCAATTTAGGGAATTTTATGAATGTGTCTTTATATAGAGCACATTCTCATCGCACCTCAAAGATATTCAAATCCTTTTTAGTCCAAGGCCTTTATAAGGATATCTACCAGTTGTTCCTCAGTCGATACATGCTCTAGAGATATGGTTTACTCTTCATCCGATTCACGAATGAAATAATGACTAATATCAATATGCTTGGTTTTAGAGTGTTGGAGTGGATTTCTAGAGATTTGGATCACACTTAAGTTGTCGATGAATAGATTCATCGTTGATTGAGACAACTTATAATCCGCAATCTCATAATCTAGAGATTTGCATGCATCCACTTCTAGTGGCAATATATCCACCTCAGCTATTGATACAGATATGGAATTTTTCTTTCAATTGTGCCATGCGAGATAAAATAGTTTCCTACATAAAAGCATCCACCACTTGTGCTTTTATAGTCATCAACATTGCCTTCACAATCAGCATCTGAATAACCATCTAACACTGGTGTGGTATCAAATGGATACCAGAGGCTGAAGTTGATTGTCCAATCGACATATTAAATTACTCTCTTGGCGGCTTTCAAATACGATTCCTTTAGTGTTACCTGATATCTTGCATAGGAACCTATACTAAAGGCAATGTCCAATCTGCTTGCTGTTAAATATAACAGACTCTCTATGATACTCCTATAGCTCGTAGGATCAACATTGACTCCATCGAGATCCTTAGTAATTTTCTCGTTAGTACTGATTGGAGTATCAACCAGTTTAGACTCCAAAAGTCTAAACTTGGACACTAGATCCTTGGCAAACTTGGATTGATCTATAAATATTTCATCTAATGTTTGCTTGATCTATAGTCTTAGGAAGAATCATAATCTCCCTCCATACTCATCTCAAACTCGGATTTCATCGTATGGGCAAACCCATGTACAATTCCTCACATGTGGATCTAAAGATGATGTCATCCACATAGATTTGTGCAATGAGTATATGATCCTCCTTTTTCTTGATGGAGAGTGTTTTTCCAACACCACCTCTAACAAATTGATAATCCACTAGAAACTTGGTCAATCTATCGTACCAAGCTCTTAGTGCTTGTTTCAGCCCGTATAGTGCTTTCTTCAACATATATACATGATTCAGAATGTGAGGATCTTTGAATCGCTCAGGTTGTTCTACATATACTTCTTCTTGAAGTATTCCATTTAGAAATGTAGTTTTTACATCCATTTGATATAGTTTGAACTTTAAATGGCATGTAATAAACAACAGGATTCAAATTGATTCGAGCTTAGCTACCAGAGCAAAGGTTTCCTCAAAGTCAATCCCTTCTATTTAAGCATATCCTTTAGCTACTAAGTGTGCTTTGTTTCTTATAATAGTTTTATGCTCATCCATCTTGTTTTTGAAGATCTATTTGGTACCAATTATGTTTTTGTCTTCAGGATTTTCAACAAGGTATCACACATCATTCCTCTTAAATTAATTTAGCTCTTCTTGCATAGCTATGATCCAATATAGATCATTGAGAGCTTCTTTCACTTTCTTGGGCTCAATCTTGGATGTAAAACAAATATGACTAATGATATTCTCAAGTTGTCTTCTTGTTTTCACACTCTTATCAAGATCTCCAATGATTTATTTAGATGAGTTTCCCTTGGTTATTCTCTTTTCTTTGGGACGTCGTGCTTCCTCATCATTTGTTTCCTTAGACTCACTCCTAGAGTCATGTGAGGGAACATTTTCTAGAACCTTTGGTTCCTCTTAAAGCTCTATTAATGCCTCTTCTTTCTTGTTTGCTTGAGTCTTTGGTCGGTCATTTATAATGACATTTATAGACTCTTCCATACTAGAAGTTCTTTTGTTGTATACCCTATAGGCTTTTCTTCTAGTAGAGTATCTAAGGAAGATTCCTTCATCACTCTTGGAATCAAACTTGCCCAAATTTTCTCTATCTCTTAAGATGTAGTAAGTGCTTCCAAATACATTAAAGTACTTTAAATTTGGATTTTTGCTATTCCACTTTTCATACAAAGTCTTTGAAGTACCTGGCCTCAAATGCACACTATTGCTTATATAGCAAGCGAGGTTTACTGCCTTAGCCCAAAACCTCTTGGGAAGGTCTTTACTAGAGAGCATGACTGTGGCCATGTCTTGTAAAGTCCTATTTTTCCTTTTGGCTAACCTATTTTGTTGAGGAATTTTGCGTGTGAAGAATTCATGTTTGATCCCATGATCATTGCATAACTTAAAAAATTTACTATTTTCAAACTCTCCTCCATGATCACTACGAATTCTCTTAATGGAGAGTTCTTTTTTCCGTTTGCAATCTTATGCAAAGATTTTTGAACTCTTCAAATGTATCGGATTTCTCTCTAAAACATGACATCTATGTGTACCTAGAAAAATCATCGACCATGACCATGAAGTACCTTCTGCCACCTAGGCTTTTGGTCCTTGTTGGTCCAACTAAATCCATATGGATTAACTCTGTAAGCACCAAATTTAGGTGCTACTCCCGGAACCAATGCCTCTCTTCAAGTCAGCAGATGGGCAGAGTAATCCCGAGCTTCTCTTATAATCTAGCCAATTCAAATATCGATCGAAACCAACTCATATCTCCTCATCCTTATATTTATTTTTTTGTCATCTATTTATTTAATTTTAAGTATACTATAAAAAAATCATTTTCGTACCTTAAAGCCAATTTCTACCTTTTATAATATTACTTTTTATTTATTTATTTATCTTTTTTTTCCTTTTCTTTTCTTTTCTTTTCCCTCTTTCTTTTTCTTTTTTCTTTTCTCTTTTCTCTCTTCTCTTTGCTTTCTTTTTTCTTCTTCCTAGCCGCCTCCCTTGGGCAGCAGGGAAGGGAAAACCCCCCTCTCCTTTCTCTCTCTCTTCCCCCACCAATTCCCCTCTCCTCTCCCTCCGATAACCCCCTCTCTTTCTCTTCCCCTCTCTCCTTCCGCCCCGCCTCCCTCTCTCTTTCTTTCTCTCAGTCTCTCTCTCTTGGTCTTACCCCCTCTCTCTCCTCTCCCTGATGCCCTCGTTCTCTAGCTCTCCCCCTTTTCTCTCTCTTCTATGCCCCCTTCTCTCTCTCTACTGCTCTCCCTCTCTGCTCATCTTCCCCCTCCCTCATGAAACCTCACTCTCTCTCTATTGTACTTCTCTCTCTGCATCCTCCAATGGTTACACCTTGCGCCTTGGAGATCCCCCAGACCATTGCCCTTCATCTATAAAAAACCCCATCAACCAGACACCAAAGAGGGGGAAAAATGGAAAAAAGGAGAAAAAGGCAGCTCGTTTAGCAACCCAAGGAGGGAGATCCAAGGAAGGGAAGAGCAATCTAAAAGAAGCAACTCATTTTTTTCTTTCGTTGATGTGCGATCTCACATAGCCCTACCATAAAAGCCTTTTCTTTCTTTTCCTTTCGTTGATGAAAAAAACCTAACTGCCCTAATTGAACCACTCCTCTTCTCTCACAGCCCACCATTTCTTGCTGTCCTGTTCCCTCCTTCTGTGATGGCACCATCCTAATCTCCTCTTATGCTTCTACTTCCTGTCCAATTAGAAGTCTCTCCATTATGTCAAACCTTAACCTTCCCCACTTTTGAGAAACCAACAACTTGGTTAACCTCCCTCTTTTGAACCCAAATCTGAGGACTCTGCAACCCCTCATGTCCAGTTTCCCCTTTGCATCTCTTCAGTTCACAAAAGACCTACGCATCCCTTCAAGTAGCCGCTTAAGATCCTCAGTCGTTTGTCTTCCAAAATAGCTCTCTCTAGCTATGAAACTCCATCCGGCTAGTTTCAATTCAAGAATCAACTACCTCAATGGCCATGCTCTACCCTTAACTCAGGGATTGAAGAAGGGTGATTCAAATGTTCCCCCTCCAACATGTGCTACAAAGGGAAGTTTCCAATTCTCACCCCTTCAGTTATTTCAAAACTGTTAAATCTTTAGTACAACGACTTTCATTTGTTTTCATTTTTTGATAAGTGTTATTTGTAGGAGTTTTATTATTCTTTAAATATCCTTGTTTATTTTTGTCTATGTAGATCTTGCATGGATTCTTTTTGGCCTACGGTAAATGTATTTTGAGTTTCTACAACATGAGAGGTTAGATGATAAAGGAGCAATTTGGATTGTACCTAGTAATGCAAGGTGTTTTGTGGCCTTGTTTCATCCACAAACCTTCTCTAATTTAGCAGTCCTTGAATTAGCTCAATTTCTATGTTCTGGAAAATTATTCTAGTAGATATATTTTGTTGAGAGTAAGCTTACCATTCTCATCAAATTTTTTTTTAGTCTAGTACAACACATTTTAGAAGTGAAATTAAGATTTTTAGGATTCCAAAATATGATTTTGCATTGATAGCTACTAACATATGGGGTGGAAAGGGGATCTTTATGCGAAGTTTTATGAATCTTACTATTTTTAAGTCACAGTCATGCTATATGTTGATTGGGTGTATTTCTCTTTTGGTGTTTTACCAATTTGGTTACACCTAACACAAAGGTTGATCTTGAATTACTTTTGATTATCTAGAATTTAGTTTATTAGTTTTAAGTGTAATTCATGAGGGAAAGTGGGGAAGAACTGGATTGTTGATGCACAGTTATCAAGTCTACTGGAAATTGCTATTCAGATTGGTTATTATTTAATATGTAGAAGTTAAGTTCAGATTTATCATGTTTTAGCATATGGAGGTTTTTTTTTTGTTTAAAAGCTACTCGCACATTTTAGTTTTATTGTTTGATTGTGTGACCATGCTCAGAGTCAGAAGCGTTGGCTCCATCAGCTCTTTATATGATACATCTTTCCAATGATCATGCTTTGATTTTTATTTTATTTCCTTTTAAGTTTAAATTCCTCTCTCTCTCTCTCTCTTTCCATCTTTTCTTCTGTTACAACACCCTCAATTTCATGAAGTACAATATAGATTTTAGTTGTTTTCTCTTAGCAATGTTCTAAGTTCCCAGTAGGTTGGACTGTCTAGTGATTAAACCAAATGGAGCTTGATGACATGCATATGCATCAGATCATATTTATAAGGGTGCGAGCAACGAGGTGAGTAGAATGAACAGAATGATGGGTAAGGGATTGGCAACCTTGGACTTTGTTCGTTTTCAGCTTATATACTATACGTACTTACGTAATTATTGTCACTTCATGGTTTAGATAGATTTAGGACTAAGAATGAGAGTAACAATGTCTAAGGCAAGTGAGGAGTTTTTCTGAAAGGGTTGGGAACAAAACTTATACCTGAACTTCCCTGCAAGTTCAAGAGCTGCATATACCAAGATGAGTATCCAATGTACTCCTTGCAGTTCACCTGTGTTTTTTTTTCCTCATTGTTTAAGGCATAGATTCATCTCATTACATTCATTCCAACTATATTCTATAAATATACATTTTGCATTAAGTTTTACCATTCTTCAATTAGTTACATTTTTCTTTTGTTGCACTTTAATTCATTTTCAATTCTTTCATTATTACTATTCTTATGTTGTAATTATAAAGAAGTTGACTCTCATTGGTAATCTATTTTACAATACTTGTTGTAAGTCTTACTATTTCCCCCATGGCACATCTACTTTGCTTTAAAGTTCAAATCAACCCTTTCAATTAGTTCTTATAGAGTACACTCTTTAAATCAAATCCTTTACTAAACAGTTTGAGACTTAGAATAACACATGACATCTTTCTACCTAGGGAAATTTAATTTGCTATATAGACAAAAGATATTTTTGTTCATTGCCTAAGGTAATTCCAATTTATTGATACATAAACCAATGTTTTACTTGTGCTAACTCCTATGTTTACATTGATTACACAGAATGGCAACTCGATGATATATCTAGAAGCCTTGGTTGTGGAAGTGACAATACAACTCAACTTAGCTAGTTTCTGAAATAGCAACTCGAGGATATATCTAGAAGCCTTGGTTATGGAAGTGACAATACAACTCAACTTAGCTATCTTATGAGTAGGTAATTGGCATATGTTGATGGTTTAAAAAGATGGTTTAGAGGTTATTTACATGACATATTTTAATTCTTTTTGGAATTTTGTAAACTTGATGTTCACTTTATTTATTGTTAGATGTAAATTCACTATAGAGATAATGTGACATATGCAGAGTTGTCGGATGGACAATGATGATGTTGAGGATATATGATATATATTTGGAGTGTTTTGTAGATATGTGGACTATTAGGTTATTGAAGAAGTGACCTGGAGATCACTATTCATCCTCAGGGGTCCATATTACAGCCATTATGCTGCCGAAATTTCAACGGAAATGGCATGTGGGATTCCTTGTTTAATCTCAATAGTATGACATAAAAAATAATAGATGAGATGATTAAATTATAAATTAAGTTGATCATTAGGCTACAACGGGTTTAGAGTAGGTAACTGCGAAAGCGGATGAGGTGGGGTGCCTAACACCTTCCCCAACTCATAAACGAACAACTTACCTTAGAATCTTTGAGAGTTGACCAGTTTAAGTATGGAGTCAGACATTTCAAACCCTATTCAAACTTAAACTTGTTTTGTTTTCAAAATTGATGTCCAATCACATCATTAAAAAAATTGGTGGCGACTCTAAGTCACATGAAAAATTTCCCACGATAGGCAAGTCTCTTCTCAAAAGGGATTTACCCGTTGTGCGAAAATTGAGGCCCACAGGGGTAAAAAAGTTATTGTATGTTACCAAAATCCAATTTAGGCAAGGTTTTAATTTACCCCACCATTTGGTAATTTCGGCAGACGTTTGGTCTGGTCCGGTAAATTTCCCTAAACTATATCATCTCAAACATCCGAAATTTAGATATTTTCCAATGAGACGCATACTTCACATACACATTTTCTACGTAGAGGACTTAGCAGGAGTATCATGTACATGGGACCAATTCAACATTGGATGGAACCCGGCCCAAGGACTGCAACCCTAAAGGTGGCAAAAACCTATCCTTCAAATGACTAAAATGTCTCATATACCCTTCTCTATGTGTCTGGGTACTCTAGCCTCCCTACACTTGACTTTCCCCATTCAATAGTAGAATTTAAGATAATAAAAAAAAGCTTACCCAACCATGTTTTGGCATGGAGGAGCGATCATCAACCCAAACCCTTGGCGAATGTAATAGACTTGAAACACTGACCTCTCTTTTGTAGAGACCTTGGATGTTTGATAGAGCTATGCCTTCACCAACCTAGACCCCGCCGTATTTGCCTAAAATTGGATAAGTATTGTAATTGACAATAATAAAGCTTAATTCAAATCCTTTATACATTATATCATTTGTTAAATACTTAATTATATTGGGATCTTCTAACTTAGCTTCATTATAATATTTTATTAAATAGTCATTAATTTAGTTTAATTTTTTGTTTACTATTCAATGAGTTATTTGATCAATTTTTGTATCACCCTTTATTTTATAGTTGCAATTTTTTTTTATAAATAATTACTTCATTTTATGCAATGCCCATGTTTGCATGTGTACACTCGCTAGTAATTATCTATTACAAAGAAAAACATAAAAAACTGGTATCCAACTCATAACCCCACAAGATTCCACTTGTTGTAAGTTACATGTGTTTGGTGGCTCCGGCGGATACTTTCAATACCTTTGGTGGCTTCGATGAACACTCTCAATACATCTAGTAGCTCCAATGGAAGTCATAAATCCATGTGAATAATCTTCGAAATGTTTGTTTTTCTATGAATCTATCAAATACCACGTGGCTCCGTTGTTACACTATAGTGTTACCTATAGCCAGAGCAGGAGCAAGGCTGATTGACTCCTTAATGTTCACTTTTAATCATTTGTCTCATTTGAATTAATATATTTAATTACAAGTACGATGAATTTAATTGTGCTAAGTGGATAATTCACATAAACATAAAAGCATGCACAATTCACAAGACACAGAGATAATGTTTTATAGTAGTTCATCAATCTAGTCTACATCCATTGTCAAATGATTCACTTTTGAGCTTGTTAATTTTTATTAATAGTTAGCTAATTATTACAAAGAAAATCAACAAACTTACTCGTAGTGTTTTTTTGAACATTTACTCCCTCCAATGACTCCGATGGAGGGAATGTTATGTACCCAGTGTCTTCAACAAGTGCTCAAACCCAATGTCTCTAGTGGACTTCTATCCTTACTTCCGGTGGCTCCAACAGAAATGTGTTTATAGCTGAAGAATTCTTGGTATAGTGTGCTTAGGCTTATTGTTAGGTAGGTATTATTATGATGACCATAGTGAAGAGAGCTTTTACGAATTGGCTGTCCTTGAAACGATTCGCTCTCCAAGACTCAAAGAATGAGTCTTCTCCCCCCTCCTAACACAACTTGGCAAAATATATACTAGTAGAGAAGTCTCCAAAGTTGTGTGGCTTTGCTCACAACCAATACATAATTATGTAGCTTAAGAAAAACCTCGTTACATAGCTTGAAAAGTCTCACAATAAAAGCTTAATCATTTGAGTGTTATTAGTTTAGCTTAATGGTGATTAATTCACCTATTTATAGAGCAAAATACATTATTCTTGAGCCTCAATGGCTCTTTTCTAAAAGGCAAAAAAACTAGTAGTTGTTTGTTTCTTGAATTAAATATTTCCAATTTTAGAACCATTCAAGTGCTCCAACCTGTTCTTCGAGTGCTTGAAGAGTCCTATTCGAGCGCTCAAATTTGGACACCACTTGATCCAAACTAAACATGTTCGAGCACTTGAACTTGTTGGAGTGCTCAAAGGGTACCTTCAAACGCTTAAACACTGCTAGTTCAATATTTTTTTTTATTTTTTCATATATTTTTCCTTAGTTTTGAACTTGGCTTGGTTTGAGACTTTACCTATAGTCATAATTTAGTTCGTTGTTCATCCTAGTCCACTTAGAGGCAATTGAACATTCAACCATTTTTTGACAAGTATTTACCTGTTTCAAAACTTGTGCATGATGGCTTAGCCCAAAGAAGTTCTCCACTTGATAGTTGAGTCTTGGACAACTTGTGGGACTTCTTCATACTTGATGTTGCTTGGACTTGGTTCTCTATTTTCGACATTTTACAGACACTTGACCATACACGAATACAGTTGAACCAAGGTCTATACAAATTGTTTACCCTTGGCATGGAATTGACAATCCTAAAATACTTACATAAGGTAACCCTAGTCTAATCTATTTTATTTGAGTTACATCTTGTTTTGAATATAAAATTAGGCTTGGCTATTGTATTTCCTAGGATCCAACAATGTAGACTAATACCCATATTGTAATGAAGGAAGAATAATCTAGGACTTGTTTTTAGGTTGGTGCTCAGATATTCAAGCCCAAGCCTTAAACCAAAAAAAGAAAAAGAAAAAAAAGAAGGCTAGATTTAAAGCGGGAGGGACTTAGTCCATCCCATGTGTACCAATGTGCATGGACTAGACAGGATGGCTACACTTTCCTTTAGAGGGTATTTTGGCAGCCGATAAGCAATGAATTGATCCCTATCTCTAACACATATATATCCTTTATACAAACGAGTGTCATATATCACATGCAAAGTGCGTTGGAAGTATTCAGGCACTGCGTATGAAAGAAGCCTACCTTGTGTCATGACTTTCATCTCTTCCGAACTAACATTTCACATAGAGAAGGAGATGTGGAGAAAACAGGGGATCACCAAGAGCTACTTCTGCCATCGCTACAACAAGGTAGATACTTTCATCCATAAAGAAGACCCGATAAAAAGGTACTCGTTTCCCAATCTTGGAGGGCCACTCAGTATCACTAGACATGTAGTGATGTAGATGTTGTTGTGACTGAGGTTTTTAGCAAGCCTATGACAATATGGTTTACTAAACGACTAAAGAAGTTCTCATTAAGAATTCCATTTCTCTCTTCCTAGGTCTTTCTATCGAGAGTAACTTCAACATCTTCAACTTTGACCAAACCCAATCAACCGGTTCACAAAAAAATGGCTTATAACAAACCTAGTACCAACCATGGCAACGATTCACAGACCCTCTAGTTTTAGCAACACCCAATAAATCCAATATCTGTGAAGAAAGAAAGAAGTAAAAGAGTAATACATAGATACACTATTATTGGTGGATGCAAGAGACATCTAGGTGGTAGGGGCCATCTGCATGCAATGATGTCCCATGGGAATGATCATGCCACTTCCATTTAAAATGATACACACATAATTCAAAAGTAGAACCAAATACTATAATCATCAAACCTTGAAAACACATATATGTTGGGAATTGAGGCAGCTATAACTTTTTGGCTGGCCAAAGGAATCGGCACCAGCCATGATTTTGAGTGACTGTTTGCTAATTTGTCTGCCATGGATGGTGTTGGCATTTTAGATTAGAAAATTGGTTTTGAACTGAGGAATGAATGAGAAAAGGCATCATAGAGAATGATCATAGCCATGGAAACCATTATTGTTTTAATGGTGGAGAAAACAATAATGGGAAGTGCAACAGTCCCATGGTTCAGTTGTAATTGTCAAGTTATTCAACCATTGGCATTGATACACTGGAGATTTTCAAACAAGCCACGACAATCGGTTATTGCTTAAGATATTGTAAATATTTCAAGTTGAGTGGGAATAAGAATAAGATTTCATTGAAGATGTCAAACCGATTATTTGCTAAATAACTATCTTATAGTCTTTGTCTTAGCATCTTGTAAAAAATTATATTATTGTATCACAGTACATCTGTGGGCCTAAATTTTTGTAAAATGGGTGGGTTTCTTAGAAAATTGGTCCACTCATCATGGGCCTAGCCCACAATGGTTTGGAGTCGCCACCAGTCCTTTTTAAGATGTGACTGGACATCTATTTTTAAAAATAAAATCATTTT
>JAOXJP010226280.1:0-25473 GCA_025762735.1 Platanus orientalis | reverse complement strand
TCCCCTTGTATTTCATTTCGCTACCCCTTGAAGTGGGGAAATTTCGACAAAATTTCAAGAAATTTTGCTGAAATTTTGAACCATGGATTCTATCAAGTTCTTGCTACATCTTTCCTACCTGTTTTCTGGTTTCTTGATTCAAGCATTACTGCTGTCTGATTTTTTTTTAATTTTCTATGCTTAGAGTGATCAGAATTCTGCGAAATTTGGTGGAGAGTTTCATTACAGACCTAAGTATTATCTTGTAAAGTTGCAGAGAATTCAGGTGCCTGCACAGGGGTATTTTGGTCATTTCATATACCTGATCAGAAATTTCCAGAATTGAAGTTCTGTGTTATTCTTTCTTCTAAGTCTTATTTCTAGTGTTTATTTGGGCCCACATTAGCAAGTGAAAAGTGTCCTTTCATAGACAGTCCCTTCATTACTTCCGCTTTGTTGGAGTTTCCCCAACCAAAGTGAATGTGCAGCTACTCAGTGGGTTCTTTCTACTGGAGTTTAAATGAGTGAATGCTAATGAAACCCACCTCTAGAGATTGGAACCTAATTGCTTGGTTATCTCCTTTTCCCATGGTTAATGTAGTTTGGCAGCCCCCTCAAGGGGGCTATTTGACACTAAATTTGATGGATGGTCCCACGGAATCTGGGTAATAATGACAGTAGAGCCAAGAGGGGAAGCAGACTTGTTCTCAAATAAACTCATAGTTTTCTCTGGCCGAATAGTCCAGAGAATGGCATGGGTCATCCTCTTCCAAAGGAATCTGCCATGCCTACCAAATGGCCAATAGTCCAAAAAGAAAGAAAAACTAGGACATCCCAAAGAAAGACCTAGCCAAAGTTCACAGGCTGAGAAAAAATGATTCCATATTTTTTGAGCCATCAAGCAATGAATGAATAAGTGATTTGCTGGCTCTCCATCATTCAAACACACATGCAAACATGAGAAGATATGTGCTTGAAAGGCCTCCTTTTCTAGAACAGCACATGCATTGATTTTAAGCAAAATTAATATCCACACATCAGCATTCACTTTGGTTGTTAAAGAACATTACACGATGAAATTCGGATTATAATTTTGTAGTTTATCAGATATCTATTTCCTTTACTCCAATAGTCTTCAACCAAGGAAAAATCATGATGGTAACATTGTGGCCTCACCTTTTTCAGAGAATGATTCACCTCAAGCATAATGCAGTAATCTAAAATGTTGACATTATTTGCAAAGTTCTTATGTAACTAAACTATGGATGACCTCGATGTAGTATATGGTCCTCCCCTATTTATCAATCCAATGTAATTGAAATAACTAATCATGTGTTATGTGCAATTAAAAGACTTGACTGTTCCATGAGAAGGACAAGAACTCCAATACTCTCCTGCTCCTATTTCACTTCTATGAGAAGGAAACAAACTCTGATACTGTCTATCTCTAATCATACATAGTCTTATTTATTGAGGTCTAGCCATGAAACAAAATTGTGAATTTTTTTCCCAATCAATACCAAAAGAACTTTATTAATAGAAAGAAAGAGATACAAAAAAGGGCCCAAAACAAAGGGGGGCAGGCCAAAAGAAGTTTTTTTTTTTTTTTTTTTTTGATGAAGGAAAATTTTTTATTGCAAAGAGGGAAGAGGCTTCCCAAAAGAATTAATACAACCAAAGAGGAGAGAGAAGAGAAGAAAGACAAGAAGTAATATAAACAGAGGGAAACCACCAAAGGAAGAAAGAAGCAAACCATGAAGGATCCTTCAAGCAATTACATAGGGAGCAAGCGGCCACAAAACAAATCCCCTCTATAAACACATCTTCTGGCATGAGAGTCTGCTAGAGAATTGGCTGACCTGGGCATCCAATCGAAAAAGATGTTCAATCTAGAAGACAAGGCATGGGCCTCTCTTGAAGTGGGGAAATCTCCAAAAGACTACTCAAACTCTAAATCTAGTTGACAAATGTCGCCAAGTCTCCTTTAACCTCCAATCTGTCAAGACATAATCAATGGGAGATCCTGAGACCCTACAGTGAGGGCCTCAGCTCTAGTAGAACCACCCTCTCCTCATGTCCAGGAGAAGCAAACGACATCACCAGGACCATGCCTCTATACATTATGCTAGAGTGCCCCGAGTTCCCAAGTGAGCTCATAAGTGAAGTTCATTTTAAACATATTAACTCCATACGGCACAGCCATGAACTACAGTATAGAGTAACCTTCTCCCAGAGCCTCCTAAACTAACCTTCAGCAGATATTCATCCCTCTCCAACTTATTTACTTCTACCTGTCCATTAGATGCAACCCAGTGGGTGAAAGAATGGTTAACTCTGAACCCCAGAATCTAAGCACCTAAAACCTATTTATACTTGATCACCACCAGTAGAATTTATAGAAGAAGAGTTGAACACGATAGCAACTTTTCCAGCTAACCCTATGTTAATAAAACTTTCCCTCTTGAAATGACAAAATTCCTTATTCCACCTTCTAGGAACAGCTTAAAGATTCACTGTTCACAGAACAAACAAGTAATGTGCTGCTTCAGAACGATCCAACAAGCACCACCTCAAAGTAAACCTCATTAATCCTTCTAAAATTGTGAAGCAATTTGGTCAAATCACAGCAGTTCATAATTGCAAAGAAATTTCCTTTTTTTATGATTAAAAAAAAAAAAAAAGAAATTTGCTTACTCATATCATTATCTCTACAAAAATTGTATTCATCAAAAAAATATCTACAAACATTATCGCATAGATGGAAATATCCAACTCAGTGATCAATCCCACAACTCTACATAAACAAATTTAATGATCAAGCCTGGAAATAGTCACCTTTAACTGTTATTTGACTGAGTAATTCTTCCTTGCATTTAAAGGGTCACTTACATTCTGCCACTCAAAGCTATCAAATATGTACAAGAAGGAAATTTGCATGGAATAGTTTGCATCTCATGGTAAAAGTTCCAACACCTCTCTCCAAATTAAGCAGAGATCAATAACAAAAGCCCTAAGTTTTTAATGGACAACGTTTTAGATATTATTCTAAACAATCTAAGTAACATCAAGTAAAATTGTGAATATGAACGGGCAGGTAAGTAGAAGAAATCAAAACAGAAATTATTGGATACTTACAAGCTTAGAACGCAACGAGTGACTTCATGGCCCTTATCGAGGCACTTCTCCGGGTTGGGATCTTTCTTCTTGCAATTGATAAACGCCATGTTTTCCTTTCTGCATTTCGTTGCGATGTGCTTGGAAGACGCCATGAGTACGGCTGACGTGGGTATCGGCTCTCCTCCGGCATCAACAGTGCTCGCCATGTCCAATTCGAATGACTGTCTCTGCGATAAAAAATAAAAAAAAAAGTTAGGGTTAGAATTTCTTGAGAAAGCGCGAAGAATCTTATTTCAAAACCTAGATACCTTCCTTTTCTGGTTCTGGAGTTCTACAGATTAAACCAAATGAGTTTAGGGTCCTTTAAGAAGGAGATGATGATTTATATGGTAGTGATCATCTGGCAAAAGGGCATTTTCGTCCTTGTAAAAATGTTGGTCAGATGTGGGAGATTTAAGACGACCCTTTGCTTCGATTTCTTAATTTCCTTTCTAGGGTTTAGGGTTTTTGCCTCAATTTCAGAACTGCGAGGACGAGTGAATTCCGGCGACGAGAGGGAAAATAGGTACGATTCAATTACTTGTTTGTCTTTCTGTTTGTTAGATGGGATGAATTGATCCTCATGTGGTTGCAAAATTCACTCTTTGTTCTTCGTTCGTGTGTTTTTTACGAACTGGAGTTCCTTCCCAAAACTCCCTGCCTTCTTCCAACAGTTTCAGATGGGTTTCCCAAAGCAACATTTTGATTCTTTAGATTTCTAGGGCTTGTAGAATGACTCCATGAATGTTACAATATTGTTCAGGTCTTCTAGGTAAAGTTTTGTGTTATGGAAAGAATGGGAGAATGGGATTTCCATTTGGAAGCATATATTTTTGGTATTGTTAAAATTGACAGGCTTTAGTTCGTCTATATTCTTTCCTTTGAACTCTCAGGTTTCTGCCAAACTTTTTTCTGGTACAGTACTAGATTGGGAGTGCAAATGGGAATACTAAAGGAGGAAAAATGATCACTTGGGTGGGAGATTGTCCACCTAAATTCCTTTACTAATTCTCTTCTTCTTTCTGCCTCTTCCTACGTACAGCAATATATAAGCTTTTAACAAACTCTTAAATAAACTCTACAAACAAGAACAAGGATAAGGATAAAGGATAAGGGTACTCAACACATTGACTCAACCAAAAGAAAATCAGACTCAACAACCCTACCGTTCTGATGCTCCAGTGGCATCAGGGTGCTAACGTTCCATCCCTTAAAACAAACCCTGTCCTCAAGGGTTGACATGTGGAAATCTATCTTGTAAGTCACTAGTTTCATCGCAATGGTGGTCTGGTGTGGACCATTCATCGCAATATAGCAAAGGCCCTTCTTATGCCTTTCCATCATCTTTGCAGGATCCATTCACGTTGTGGACAAACTTTTGATTACTTTGGACATTGTAGCCTACTTGTTCTTTTTCCGGACTGGGAAGGGAAAAAAAAACTCTTCACTGCACTGATTAAGGCTTCAATTTTTCTCTTGTAAATGTTCCAACTCAAAGACCTGCATTAAAGTTGTAGATTTAATGAGTTGCACACATCCTTGTATTTCATCTTTCATCCCAGCCACAAAGAATTCTACAAGGAAGACTAGAATTGGTCAATCGCTCAAATTGAGTTTAAAATTCCAACAGGGAAGATGTATGATGGAGACGAGCAAGCACACCCACTAGATTGTCTTGCTTATGGGTTCTAAACCTCAAGCACAAAGCCTTGGTGAAATGGGTCCATGTCATTTACCCAAGACCATGTTGTACCGAACGATACCAAGGTACAACATCACCCCCTAAATGAATGTTCGACAGCTTGATCATTTCTTTATTTGGGATGTTGTTGTATACCTTATGTTCAACTTGAATACCCAACCAAAAGGATGTTGGCTGTCAAACTTTGGGAACATGATTTTGAGATGGCGAGTTCATTCTCTTGAACCTCCCAAATTTGTATCCAATATACCATAGCGATTGTGGTTAATTTTGTTGGGTTTGCCAATTACAACTATGGCAATTAGAGCCTTTTCATTCAACAACCTTTTGCACTTCCTTTCTAAAGTTTTTTTTGCACCATCGGCCCAAGATTCTTGCATTTGGTCCCTAACTACAAATGGTCATTTTGATCCATTGTCCTTTTGAACTTGGTTAATCTCACAAAGGCTCAAACCTTAATTGAATTCCCTTGTTTCTTGCAAAACTAGTGTGGCACAATCATGCTCCTCTAATATACAAGGCCTTATGCTGGAAAATAGCCCACAAATGTGTGAACACAGGTGACATGCTTCAATGTCAGTGGAATGGGTGGAGTTTACTTCCTCATGTGTGCTTTTTATGTTATTCGAATGGGGAATCGGTAAATCACTTGTTTCTTCATTGTCGGTTTGCAAATGAGATTTGGTGTTATTTTCTTATCTTGTTTAGCATGTTTTTAGTCTTCCCTCGGGATATTCAGGATCTTATGTGGAGTTGGATCCTAGCCCCTTTTGGCAAGAGAGGCAGACTTCTTTAGAGATACGTACTTATTATCACTGTATGGACTTTATGGGAGGAGCGGAACCACATAATATTTCAAGACAAGAGACAGGATAGTAGATATGTGATTAAGGTCATCTCACCCTTTGGGCTTCTTCAGTCGAGATATTCATGGGATTTCTATTGATACACTTATTAGGGACCTTCCATCTATTGCCCATTCAGCTCCCTATGTCCCTCAAATCAAACAAACATGGTGGCTGCCTATAGGGTCAGGCCTAAAGCTTAACTTTGACGGTTGGTCCTTGGGCAATCCGAGGCCGTCAGTTATTTTTGGTATCTTAAGATATGTCCATGGTACTTGTATTCAAGACTTTTCCAGTCTTTAGAAAGGGATGATACTATCACGATAGAGATTAAGACACTTATTTTGGTTTGAGGTATGCCCATGCAGTGGGTTTCCATTGCCATCTAGCAGTGGAGGGTGATTTAACTATTGTCATTGGGTGGCTGTAAAAGGATAGTAGGGGCCCATGAAGATTATCCCATCTAGTGAAGGAAGCACTATATCTTGCAATGTCTTTTAACATCTTGTTTTGTTGGATCCTAAGACAGGCTAACTCCATTGTGGATGGTCTAGCTAAAAGAGGGGGGGGGGTGCATAAGGATACCATGTTGATAGGGTGTGATTTTGTGCACTCCTCTTAAGTACTTTTCTCTAGGGGAATGTCTCTTTTTTCTCCTTCCTCTTTCTTCTTTGTATTCTCATCTCTCTTTCCTTCCTCTACCGGTTCATCATGTACTCTTATTTTATCTATGGTTAACGATATTTTATTAAGAAAGAATGAAAAACTACATGCCAAAAAAAAAAGGAGGCCGGGCAATACAAGTCACAGGAAACTAAAAGAAACTACATATAGACTGGGAGAGAGACTCCAACAAACTATAACCGTGAAAAAGTCTCCTTCCACCATACAATTTCTAACACCTCTCAACCGAAGCATGCACTACCCTTTTAAGAGACTAACCAATTCGGCATAGGTGGAATCACAAACACCCATTGAGCCACACATAGCAAACATCACTTTGCCTTGATCATCTCTTACAACAAAGCCAAAACCAACTGGGCCTGGATTGCCACACAAAGAGCCATTAAAATTAAGCTTCAACTTACCTTCCTTAGGCCATGGATTCTAATAGGGTCTTCCCTCCCCCCTTGGCCGACGGTGTTGATGTTACGATGGGGCTCAAATTTGTAAAGGCCTGTATAACTATTCATTTTAATCGCTTGCCAAACTCTTTGCATGAGGAAATTTGGGACAAGGTGGCTGTTTGTGTCCGCCGGAGTTGTGTCACGACCTGGAAGGAGATTGTGGAGTGAGGTTTTATCTTGGTGTGGATTATCAACTGATCTGGGTGGCGGTGGATGACTACCAGGCTATTGTTTTCTGCTATAATAATACTGAGATGGTTCGTCTGTGTTGGTGGGGTGAGGATGTTGTTCAAGAGGACCTTTTTCAATTCACTGAATGGAGTCTAGAGATGTTTTCGATCGATCCTCGATCGCTAGTGAAGAGAAGATGGGTTCAGTTCTGGGTCTTCCCCTCCACCTTTGGAACAAGAATATGTTTTTGAAACTGGGAAATGCTTGCGGTGGCATGAGGTCAATTGACTGCAAATCGTTGAGTGTGAGGAACTCAGGTGGGTGTGTTTGCAAGTTAATGAGGGTGGGATTGACGACATCCCTCGATTGATCTCGGTGGTGGACCTGGGGAGGGTATACTTTGTGTTGATCACCATTGAAGAGGAACTGTTCATGATGAGAAAAGAGTCTTCCGATGTCTTTCAAGCATCTTAGGCAGAGGGCGTGCTCTATCCGACGACTATTCCTCTGGCGTCCTCTTTGCCTGACTGTTTTCCCGCTCTCCAGCATATAGGTCGTACGGATGTTAGATCAAACTTCGAACCTAGTTGTCTGTATCGGAAGGAAGCCTGCCTGCTGGAGTTGACGTGCCACCAACCCTACCTTTAGTTAGGCTAGCAATGGAGTGCTCAGTGGGTTTGCGCTGGTGGAGAGGAAGGCTTGTGTGCGAAAATTGTTCTCTCGAGTTAGGCTAGTAGAAAGGAGGGTTCTGCGGATGGGATGGGGAATGGATCAGGATGGTTTATAGCGGGTCCCAAAGGAAAAAATATAGTTGATAATGTCTTTTCTACCCCTGCTGTGGAGCCGCTGGGGTAGGGGGTGTCGAATGCCCCTCCAAATCGGTCTAAACCGGATTTGGGGTCTTCCAACTCTAGCCACCGGTTTGGGCCTGTTTTAAAGACTTGGAGGCCCATTGCCTTGAGGACTGAGTGTGATGTCGAGCCTGGTCTGACTATGGGTAGTGTTGGGGTTAAGGAGACCATTAGTCAGACTGAGGATCTCCTTCGTGAAGTCGAGCCTGATTCTCTTGTTGGTGGGGGCTCTTCTAATCCAGGCTCTTATTCGACGAATGGTCTGGTCGCCCCAACAGGGTGTGGGTTCCGTCGCCGTTTGGATGTGATCTTGGAGGAAATCAATCAAATAATTACGGGATATCCACTGCTACGACTGCCGTTGGTGCACCTAGGGAGGTGGGGTCTAACGTGAAGATCTCAAGGGGTGATGTGTCGATCCTTTCGATTCTGTCCCCTAAAGACGTGGAACTCCTCGAGGATTGGGAGTTGCCTAACGATGTAACAGAAGGCCTGTACCCCATGACGACGCTGGTGAAGGAGTCGGTTGGTGTGGTCTTGAAGTGTTCTTTAGCCGATTGCTCCTCAAGGGCTGTTGGTGTTCATGTGCAAGGGTCATCTGATCTAGAGTGTGATTTATATGTGCCTAATTGTATGCCTGTGGTGGCTTTCTCGTCTGATCCATTGGAGAACGGTGCTCTCGTTCCTTTTGCTGGCCCTGAGGTGGCTTCGGATGGTATGTTCCCTATTGGCCTTGGTGAGTTGTCCAACCTAGGGCTTCTTCAATCGGGGTTTGGTTCATCGAAGAGGGCTGGTTTTGCTCTGGATTTATTAATTAAGGAAAGGGATGACCCTCCCTTGCTCTGCGGTCATTGCCATGATAACAGGATGATCTGTTGTCCTCTCTCCCAGGTATGTCAGTTTGAACACATGCATGTTGTTTCCAACTTCCTTTTTATGCCTTCTGTGTTGGAAATGTGCAGGAATGCCATATCGGTAATGAGGATGAGGGTCTTATCAAAGATTGTGACAATGGTTACTTGGATCCAAATGCATTGAGCGGGGAAGGGGATAAACAATTGGTTGTTTTCGACAATCAGTTACTTGGGAAAGAAGGTGAGGTGATTGTGTGGACTGAGGTGGCTGCTAATCGGGTGCCTATTCAGGAGACTGATATGGCTGTTGATTTGGTAACCCCGGAAAATTTGAGGATTGAGGCTCTTGGTCCTGGTATGGGAGTGTTGGAAAGAGACGATGAGATGTTATCAGACTGGGTCATTAACAAGTTAGGAGAATTCAACCCTTTTTTGGGTCTATCTTATAAGGGTTTTAAGGAGGAGATCCTTGGGTTATTTAAAAGGATTGTGATGAAAAGGGATTTGGGCATTAGGGTGGGGAGATCGAAGTTGGTCGTATGCAAAAAGTTGAGGAGTGAACTGAAGAAACTTGAATGCAATGTCAATTATGAAAGGAATGATGGGGGATTGAGTGCGGGGGGGGGGATTAAGGAAAGGTAAGGGTGTTGTTCGTTGTGTCCATGGATCTTAAGCTCTAATCATGAAATGTAGAGGGATGGGGAACAAGGAAAAAAAAGTTATCGTTAATCAGAATCTGTTGGGTTCAATCCTGGATATTTTGTGTTTGCAGGAAATAAAGATTCAAGTGATGAGTGATAGAGTGGTTAAGGAGGTTTGGGAATTTAGGTCGTGTGATTGGATTGCTCTCCCTTCGTGGGGTGCTTCAGGAGGAACTCTCCTTATCTGGGATGTTGATAAATTGGAGGTTTTGGATCACGAGATTGGGGCCTATACGGTGTTCGTCAGATGTAAGCTGAAATGGAATGTTGAGGATTGGGTTTTTGTGGGAGTTTATGGCCCTAATGTGAGATCTAAGGTAGATGCTTTTCTGCAGGAGCTTGATGACATCAAAGCTCGTTGGGACTTGCCATGGTGTATTGGGGGAGACTTCAATTTGATTAGATTTTCTTCTGAAAGGTGTGGGGGTGATTGGAGCAACCTAGGGATGAGGAAATTTGGTGATTTTATCGATAGATGATAGCTTATTGACACTCTTCTGAAAGGGGCCAGGTTTACTTGGTCGAACTTCTAACTTAATGCCTGTTTGAGTAGGCTTGATCGCTTCCTTTTTTGCGGGGGGTGGGAAGACCTGCTCCTGGACCGCGTTCAATTGGCTCTGTATTGTTTTACCTCGGATTATATTCTCATTATGTTAGATGGGTGCAGGCCGGTCCGGAGGCCTGCGCGGACCGGCTTATGCCTTTCAAGTTTGAGGAGATGTGGTTAACCAAGAAGGATTTTCTTGAGGTTGTTGAGCATGAGTGGAATAGAGTGGAGTTCTCTTGTAATCCAAGTAGGAAATTTGCCTTTAAGCTAAAATCTCTGATGGTTGTGTTAAGGGCTTAGAACAGGCACTCTACCTTGTCTTTAAAGATGGTCCTGGAGGTTTGTAAGGGTAAAATCCGGGCGTTGGATTTGTTGGAGGAGACTCGGCCTCTCTCTCCTAGGGAGAAACATGAGAGGGAGACTATGAAGAAGTTCTCTAAAACGACTTTGATGGAGGAGATTTTTTTGAGGCAGAGGTCTCAGGTTTGTTGGTTAAAGGAAGGGGATCGGAACACGAAGTTTTTCCATAAGGTGGCTTCTCATAGGAGAAATTCTAAAGAAATTCATGGGTTTTACATCAATGAGAGGTGGACTCAGGATCAGGGGGAAATCAGAGCGAAGATTGAGAATTTTTATGAAAAGTTATACAAGGAAGACCAATTCATTAGGCCAGAGTTGGAGGGTATGGACTTTGATTGTATTTCGTCTAATGACAGAACCTTGATTGAAAGACGCTTTTCTGAAGATGAGGTTTTGCATGTCGGGGATGAAGGGGGACATGGCACCGGGGCTAGATGGTTTATCGATCTCTTTTTTCCAAAAATGTTGGGATATTGTTAAAAAGGATTTGATGGATGTTTTTGATGAATTCTACTAGAAAGAATTCTACGAACATCTAAATGATACTTTTTTAATTCTCATCCCTAAGAGCAATGATGTTAAAGTGTTGAAAGACTTTCGCCTAATTAGCTTGCTGAGTAGTGTCTATAAGATTATTTCTAAAGTGCTTTTTTTTAGGTTGAAATTGGTGATGAAAAGCTTAATTGCTCAACCTCAGAGTGCTTTTGTCGAAGGTAGACAAATTCTTGATAGTATTCTGATGGCCAATGAGTGCATTAAGGATAGGAGAATCTCTGGGAGAAAGGGATTGATTTGTAAGTTGGATCTGGAAAATGCTCATGATCATGTTAATTGGGAGTTTTTGGACTATATTCTTGGTAGAATGGGTTTTGGGGTGAAATGGAGAAGTTGGATGTTTTATTGCATCAGATCGGTGAAATTCTCAGTGTTGGTGAATAGATCCCCTATGGAGTTTTTCAAGAGTACGAGAGGTCTGCAATAGGGTGACCCCCTTTCTCCCCTCCTCTTCATTATGGTCTCTAAGGTTTTAAGCAAGATGATTACAAAGTAAAAGGGGAGATACATCCCTGGGTTTACAATTGGGAGGGATAGCTACAAGATTTCTCATTTATAATTTGTAGATGATACTATGATCTTTTGTGATGCTGATGAGAGATAATTGGGCTACTTAACATGTATTCTTTGCTGCTTCGAGGCGGTGTCGGGTTTAAAAATCAATTTGGCTAAAAATGAGATGTTCCAAATTGGTGAGGTGTCGAACATAAGAGACTTAGCTTGGATTTTGGGCTGTAAAATTGGTTCTCTTCCTTCGTCCTACCTGGGTCTTCCTCTAGGGGCTAATTTTAAATCCAAAATGGTGTGGAGAGCGGTGATGGATCGAATTTCGTTGAGGCTAGATTCTTGGAAGGTGGCCCTATTGTCTAAAGGTGGGAGATTGACCCTGTTGAAATCCGCTATGGCTTCCATCCCTAATTATTACCTCTCCCTGGTCACTATTTCGGGGGCAGTGGCCAATGACAGTGAGGCAAAGTTACGGAATTTCTTATGGAATGATATAAAGAATCATCATCGATACCACCTTGTTGAGTGGAAGACTATTTGCAAACCTCTAAGATGTGGAGGGTTGGGTGTAAGATCCATTAGGGAGCACAATAGGGTGATGTTGGTTGAGTGGCACTGGAGATTTGGTAAGGAGCAGAATATCTTGTAGTGAAAGGTGGTGGTTGCTAGATTTGGGGAGGCCTCTCCATGGGTTTCCAATGGGGTCCGGGCTCGGCATGGTTGTGGTCTTTGTAAGTCTATTCTAAAGGTCAAGGATGTCTTAGAAATTTATTCGGTTTAAGCTAGAGTCTAGGAGGGAGATTAGGTTTTCGGAGGATAGGTGGATTGGTGACAGACCTCTACGTGAAGTGTTTAGAAATCTCTACTCCTTAGCTATGGATCCCATGGGTAAAATTTCTGGCGTTTTTGATGAGGAGAGCAACATTTGGAGGCCGTAGTTGTGTCGGAATTTAAATGATTGGGAGATTGGGGAGTTCGGGAATTTGTTGGGTTTGCTGGAAGGATCTAAGCCTAATCCGATGGTGGGGGATAGTTGGGAATGGGTTATCTCTAAAAAATGGTACTTTTACTACAAAGTCTCTTTATTTGGAATTGGTTGATCATAGATTGAGTTTGTTTCTAGTCTGTGGCATTTGGATCTCGAGTATTCCATCAAAAGTAGCATTCTTTATGTGGAATGTCTTCCTTGATATGATCCTCACCCTGAACTATCTTCAAAGTCAGGGGTGGAATTTAGCTAACAAATGTGTGATGTGCATGATGGAGGAGGAGTCGGTGGATCATCTCTTTTTCCAGTGCGCTTTGGGGTAGGCTATTTGGAATTTCTTTCTTTCTCATCTTAATATTTCTTGGGCTTTTCCTTTCCTTTTTCGTGAGCTAATCTCCGGTTTGAGGATTTGTGATTGGACGGGTTACTTGCAACCATTTGGGCTTACCTCCCTGGGGTTATTTGCTGGGGCCTATGGAAGGAGAGGAATGCTAGGATTTTTCATGGTAAGTCAAAAAGTCATGAGGAGTTGTTGGTCCATGTTCACAATATCTTACTGGAGTGGATATCTATTAGGAGTGACTTTGTTGAGAGTGAACGGGATTCCATTTGGTGTAACTAGTTGCCTTGTATTCGGTTGTGGGGTTTTTTGGCTTTGTTTTGGTTGTTGTTTTGTGCTATTGTGTTCTTCACCTTCTTGGTGAGGATCCTTTTGTTTCTTTGTTCTTGTTCCCTTTCGGTTTTTCAATAAATCTTTCCTTTATCTCTCAAAAAAAAAAAAAAAGATTCCACCTCACGTAATATAGAATCAATGACAACTTGCACACCTCTTTTCTTATCCTCAAAGATTCTTCTATTCATTTCCTTCCAAATACCCCAAGCTATACCTTGCCACACGATCCCCATAAAAAGAATGTGACACGAACCTCCTGCCCCACTACCCCATTACCTGACTAAATCAATAATAGAGTTTGGCAACACAAGGGGGAAAGACCCATAAAAAGGCGCCTCTGTTGTATCATGTCCAAAGTGTTTAAGTGACCTAATGAGGCCACCCATGAGAAAGCCTCGACTCTTGTTGGGGGGGGCAACGAGTTCCAAACTTTCCAATGAGGGAATATAAAATCATAAGAGGAGTCAGTTGCCAAAATATGAAAGAATGATTTGGAGGTGAATCTACCATTTGGGGAGGGGCAACAAATCCTAGAATCCTCGTCCTCACTAGACATGTATGTGTCTCGAGGAGGGGCAACAAATCCTAGAATCCTCGTCCTCACTAGACATGTATGTGTCTTTGAGGCTTTCCACAAGGGTCCCAACTAACTCAACTTCCCACTCATATAGCTCACGAGAGAACAAGAGGGTCCAATCTAACCCATTAGGGGAAGTCCAAGAAAGAATATCGGCTATGGAGGCATTTTTTTGGGTAGAGATACAGAACAAACGAGAAAAAGAAGACTCTAGAGTTGAATCACCCACCCATAGGTCCTTCTAGAACTTAATGTTTCTACCATGACCTACCAAGAACCGGGTATGTGGATAGAATAGTGGACTAATTTGAACATTGTACTTCCACGTGAGAGGTAGTAAGGAGGGACATGGCAGAAGGACTAGAGGAAGGCCAAAATTGACTTGGGTAGAGGTAGTAAAAAGGGACATGGCAGCTTGTAATTTAACAGCAGATAAGGCTTTAAATAGAGCGGAATGGCGGAGCAGGATTCATGTAGCCAACCCCAAATAGTTGGGATAAGGCTGTTTGTTGTTGTCGTTGTTGTTGTACTTCCATGTGAGAGAACAAGACGAAGGAAGGACTTAGTTGATATCCCATAGATTCTTCGCTGCCCCATATTTGCTAAGGATGAGGGATTGCCACAGGCTCCCTTGCTCTGTTTTAAAATGCCACAGTCATTTCCCTAACAGTCCAATGTTTCTCTCCTTTAATCTCCCCATACCCAACCTCCCTTGCTCCTTAGGTCGACCTACATCATTCAATTTCACCAAATAATCCTTCTTCCCCATATTCCCTTCCCATAAGAAATCCCTTTGCATTTTCTCAATCTCCGTAGTGACTTTTCTTGGCATCTTAAATAAAGACATGTAATATACCGAAATATTGTCACCCCCTCCCCCCCCCCAAGCGAGATATGTATGACGTTTTCCACACCGCAAGATTTTTTGACACATTTTCTACCACCGAATCCCAAAATGGTAAGGATTTAGACTTCCCTAAATACTTAAGAGGCCATCACCCAACTGTACAATCCATAATGTTTGCAAGCTCTTCAAACTGACTCTCCTGGACATGAATTCCCACCATTCAACACTTTCGCATATTAATTTTTAGCCCAGATAAAGCTTCAAAAAATTTCAAACATATGTTCACATTTTTAATGTTCTTCCGGTGAGCCTTAAGGATCAGGATGGTGTCATCAGAAAATTGCAAATGGGACACCCTTTTCCTATGGTCCCTGATAGTGAAACCTTCCACCACACTATTCCTTTCCACCTTCCTTAAAATAGCACTTAGGCCATCAACAACCAAAGAGAAAAGGAATGGGGACAAAGGATCTCCTTGTCTAATCCCCCTATGAGCTTTGAAGAAACCTTTAGAAGTTCTATTAAGCATAATGGAGAAAAAATGGTACATATTACACCCCTCCATCCATCGAATCCATCTCTCACCAAAACCCTTTTTCTTCAGCACCCAAAGTAAACAATCCCAATCAACACGCAAATTTTATTTATAAAGTTCTCATATTATCCATAAAAGTAAAATAAAAAAGATATCTTGAGTGGGAGATTGTCCACCTAAATCCCTTTACTAATTCTCTTCTTTTTTCCCGTCTTTCTATATGCATCATTATTTAACCTTTCATAAAATTAACTCATCTTCATTCATCACCAAAATAGGATAGATATTAGAAATAATTTCATTTCGTAAAAACCTAAGATAACCTTTTTCTAATTATAAGTAATGAACCAATATGACGCCATATGAGTTGATTTTGAAACATCACCTTATGCTTTCAAATACTATGGAAAATTGAAAATGAATGATTTCTTTCCAGGTGGCAACCAAACACAACCTTAGTCAGCACATCATGATAGATCAGATTTGTTTTATAAGCATGATTTTCTCCTTCAGCTAATGGATAATCACCAGATGTAGAAAGTAGATCAATTGGCCCAATCAATGCCTCCTTATTGTTCAAACCAACTTTTAATTTCCTTTTGGGACCTCTCTCTTCACCTTCCTGCTAGTTCTTCCTTTGCAGAAGACCGAATTCCTAAACCCAAACAACCTCCATTGGAGTTATTCCTGCTAATCTCCACTATGAATTTATTGGGTTCATCCCTCACTTCCACCAAAGAGGGAAAGCTAGAGGATCTGATACACCAACATTGAATGTATCCTTACGGATGCCCAAGGTACTTGTATCCAGACATTTTCTGGGCTGGTGGGTTCAGGGGATGCTATCACATTGGAGACTAAGGCTCTACTGTACAACTTGAGATGGGTCCATCCATATGGGTCAGCACCATCACCCCTTGGTGGTGGAGGGAGATTCAGCTAATGGTATAGGATGGTTGAAAGAGGGTTCAAATGGTCCTTGGTGGATCACCCACTTCATCAAGGAAGTGGCTTCTCCTGCCTCATCCATGAACATCTCATTCATTTGGATCCCAGGACAGGCCAATTCAATTGTGGATGAGTTAGCCAAACGGGGTCTCCATAGGGACAATTTGTATACCAGACTCTTGACATCTGACCCCACCATGTAGCGGTTTTTTTTTTTTTTTGGGTGGGGGGGATGTCTCTTTCTTCTTTTCTATCATTTTCTTGTCTCTCTTTGTTCATTTTTTTTTCTTTTTCTTCTTCTTTCAATAAAATTCTTTGTTACCTGTTTCAGTGACAAAGGCTACACCTAATGATGGGTCCAAGACTTGATTCTGTCATCCTGCATATATCTCCTTTAAATGCTAGTCAATTCCTTTGGATCTACTTTTAGCTTGAAAATGAGAGAATGTCTGAACTTAAGCTTGAGAATGTCTCAAGAAGTCAAGATGAGCTGATATTTTGTGAAAGTCTTAGGCACTCAATTGCTTTCGAAATCTAGATGAAATGGGTTCATTCCAGTGGTTTCCAAAGATGTGTTTAGTAAATGACCATTTTACTTTCAAAGGCCCAGAGGGTGGTTCAGTAGGTATCATGATTTGGTTTCCAAAGACGCATTGAGCAACACTGCTAAATGTCCATTTTACCCCCTTCAGTAGGGTCACTTGTACATGTGTAGCAGGGAGTTGGTTAAATCATTGCTGGGCCATATTAGTTTCATGGTGGCCAAAACACACACCAAGGCTTAATCTTATTTATTGCAGACCTCGGTATGGCATAGCAGGGAGGACTGCTTCTTTCAATCTTCCTGTCACGACACAAGAATTCCTCATTTTAGGGATAATCGTATGATAGTCTTCCATTTTGTAGAATCCGGTCTTTGGGACCTTACTGAGTATATACTTCTCATCAACCACAGGCTTAAAAACATGTTGAGTATGTGTATTTGATGTAGTGCCTGGTGCTACTGCCATACTTTCTTTCCAGCCACAGGCTGGAAACAATTTTAATAGGAATTAACTGTTCTTGCAGATTTTTTTTTCTGTTTTTGCGGCTCATAAAAAGGAATGGGTAAGGCAAAAAAAAGCGGTTCAATATTCATTAGGCTCGTCTCTGCTGCTGGGACTGGGTTCTTCTATGTGAAACGGAAGAACCCTCGGAAGATCACAGAGAAGCTTGAGTTCCGTAAGTATGATCCTCGGGTAAATCGACATGTTCTCTTTACAGAAGCAAAGATGAAATAAGTTAAGGACCTTTTGATGTGGATCTCTTTGTACCCATTTGATGGACCCCCCTGACTAGTTTACATGCTTGTTAAAGGTCATCTCTTTTACTGCTGTTTTGGATTTTACTTGATATTTTCATATTAAGTAGTTGTACACACTTAAAACTTTTCATCCTTTTCCCTCACATAATTGCCTTTGAATTTGCTGGTTTTATAATTTGTATTGTGGTGATTTCACCTGTGTATGGTAGACCTGAGGTTTAGTATCCTCAGTGAGCCTACTACAACCAATTCATATCCCATCCCTGATTGCTGCATACAGCCTATTCTATACAATGAGTGAGTATATTAAAAATAGTATGAGGGCTGCAGCTGGTTTGATGAACTTGGTTGGGAAGCTACAAAATCTGTATCTTGGAGTGATTGCACTCAGTTATTTAACACCATTTGTACCCTGTACTCCATTGTCTTATGGAAATACAAAAAGAAGAAAAAAGAATAGGCTCAAACACATCAATTGCATAGAAAGATGCAGCTGCACAAACTACAATTTGGTTCTTAACGGAGGACGGAAAATTAAAGATAAAGCCTCTATGATGAAAACTGATATGTCACTCCTGCTTATCGAGGTAGGAGATGAAACATGGTTCTTTCATTTTGTTGGTTTTGATTGTTTGTTGTTTGTATATTTTGATACTTTTAATGTCACATGCCAGCCTGTGGTGATGGCTACGGGCTTCCCTTACAGAAGATCCAGACTCAGTTCTATGAGCATTGGGATGAAAGGAGTGTCACCTATAAATGGTTACTTGTTCTTTTGTATCATAAGAAAAAAGAATGAATCAGCATTTGAGACCAAATGAAAACAAGGAATAGGATCATTCGGTTTAAGAGATTTCCTACTAAATTAAAACATATACCCGTCAACACCCCCTATTCCTTGGTTTTTTTCTTGTATTTTTGTTTGGGAGCAAATCTTCAAATCCCAAAATTGTAGTCGCCCCTGTGCTCCCAGACACACAGGTGGCATGTGATGCTTTTTGTAAAACTGTTTTTACAGGTATAACCGTAACCACTCGCCTTTGTGTCCGGGAGCATGGGGTGAATACAATTTGGGAGTAGAAGATTTCCTACCTTTTTGTTTTTATCGTACTCTTCCATGAAGCTGAGTGCAATCTTCTCCACTTCATCACACAATTTTTTTAGGTTGCAAGGTCGTATGAGATTATTGTCCTTTAAATCTTGCAAGTCCACATGGATTTCCACTTGTGAAAAAGCGTCTGGTGATCTTCTTGCACCAGGCATTGTGCCACACGTAACAAAAAAAAAAAAGGCAAAAAAACGCCTAAAAGTGTAACACAGGTGCATAATTTTACTTACAATCACTAGTTTTGAATTTTCACCGCCAATAACAACATACCCTCATTGATACAAATAATAGATCTTAGTTGATATTTTAGGATTCTTAAAGAATTCTGCACTTTCCATCTAGGAATTATAGCCTCATAAATACAAACCAAATACTAAAGAATTCTCCAAACCCTTAAAAACATGCATGTTCATGAAAAGAAAAGTAAAACCAAAATTTTTCATGCAAAGTAGGTCCAGCCTGTCACTTTCATTCTATCAAAGAAGGTAATGGTACCAACTTTCAATCTCTTTCTTCTTAATCAATACTTGTGAAAGACGCCATGAAGAGTATATTGAGTCTTTTGCATTCATGTTGAAGCTCCGGTTTCTCAATTTAGTGTCATAAGAATGAAATGGAAGACAAGTAAATTCTATTACTTAGCCTTTTAAATGAGAGTGCAATTTGATAGTTTCAAGCCTGCAAAAACAAAGACAATAACCATGCATAGGGGGTAGGTGTCATGCAATCAAAAATGAAAATATAACCGAAAAAAGGGAAGGAGAAAAGGCTGAGTAACTTCAAAAGGGTCATCCATCTATTGTGATAGAGTGGTAGTTATTACTCCCTTGTGTATGTGTGAGTATTTGATATACAAATTGATTATTTCAAATTTAACATTTAGGAACAGAAAACTGACCTTAGTGGTGGCCCAAAGATTGGCTAAAGAAATCTTGCGGTTGGATCTTGTCATCGATCTTGATGTAGGGGACATGAGATATCTTGTGCCAGTCATGCCCTTTTTCCATTTGGTATCGCTCTTTAAGGTGCCGACATCCAATAATAAAAAGCTTTTGGAGGTTGGTAAGTTGTTGTAGCTCCTCAGGTAATGACCTCAACTTTGGGCAGAAATGAATACTGAGAGTCTTGAGTGAGTTGAGCTGGCTCAACTCACTAGGGAGTGATGCCAATTCTGATGACATCATAATTTTCAGCGACACAAGGTTGGAAAGTTTTGGTAATGATCTCAACGATTTATCCTTGCATGCTAAGCCAAAGTGTTCAAGTTGAAGAAGAGAAGTATCCAAATTCCATTTGGGCTCTGAGTAGTCACAGATATTCAATACCTTTAATGTGTCCGGTAATTGTGGTGGTGATGCAAGTACAGACCAGTTACTGAGTCCTAATTCCCTTAATGTGTAAGGTAGGTATTTTACTGGTTCCAAGCCAGTGCAGTAGTGGAGTACTAATTCTCGTAATGCTTTTGGTAGTGGTGGCAATGCTAACAAAGAATTGCAGTGGATAAGTACCAACTTCCTCATTGATGCAGGCAGGTCTGGAAGTGTCTTCAACATAGGACAGTGGTGGAGTGCAAATGTTTTTAGTGCCTTGGGTAAGCCTGATAAAGTCTCTAATTTAGAGCAACCATGAAGTGCTAACTCTGTTAATGTTTCAGGAAGGTGTGGCAAAACCAATAACACAGGACAGTGACGAAGTAGTAACTTAGTGAGGCATGGCATTTCCCCATTCTGCACGCTCAAGTCCCATTTTTCCCAACTAGACATTTCCTCAAATGTTAGGCACTCTAACTTTGGAAATCCTCCTACGTTTCCTACCTTGTAATGTTCATGGCCCAAATGTTTTAGGTTGCCCATACTGTGTATATAGAGGTGTTTAAGGAAGGGTAAAGCTCCAAGGGGTGGCAAAAGATCCACCATCCCACATTTAGTCAATTTCAAAGACACAAGGTTGACTGATGATTTCTCCATCCAACCGGGAAACTTATCACCAATGTAATTCCTTATTTCTAAGCTTTTCAAACCTTCATGTGGTTCGAACCCTTCAAACACCTTTTCCACAGATTCTCTTGACCTTTTAAACTTAATTACCTTGTTGTACAAATGCTTCAACACTTTAGGGCCGCGAAATTTGTTCAGTTCCATGCTCTGATAGTTGAAACCCGCCTGCAGGCCATCAAGTTCTAGACAATTAACATCTTTCTTTTTATTCAATTTTGCTTTCTTAGCCTCATCCCTGCTGGTTAGTTCATTCAAGTTGCTAATGACTAGCCTTCCTTGGAGTTGATTGAGATCTCCCAACTCTCGAATGCTAGCTCCTCTCTGAACCCCAATAATGAAGTCACTCAGTTTCTGAAGGTTTGTTAAACTCCCAATCCCTTTTGGTAGAAACTTAAGACAAGTGTCTTCAATTTCTAGGTGTCTCAAGCTAGTCAACAAAGTTATCTCCTTAGGCAAATTTTGAAGTGTGGAATATGAAAGCTTTAATATTTCAAGGGAACTGAGATCACCTATTGATTTAGGCAACTTGCTTATCTTGGTAGAAGACAAGTTGAGGTATTTTAAATATTTCAATTTCCCCAAAGAATCATGCAACCACGTTATGCCACTCCCACCCAAATCTAATACCTTAAGGTTATGAAATCTAGCAAACACGTCAGGAGACACTTCAAGATTTCTTGAGTTTCCAAAAATTAAGAGCGATCGTACATTGTCCGTGTCACCTATTTCTGTATTAACTTGTATGGATGTTGTATCCTTTTTACAAATTAGTGACAAATGCTCGTCAGTTGAAGAGGTTGTAATGGAGCGTACCTTAATCTTGATAAAGGTCTCATCTTTCTTTGAGCATGAAGCAAAATCATGGGCTGGAGGATGCATTCTACACTTAATTAAGCTGCCATCAACATCATCTCTTTCCAAATCTTTAAAGAATGAAGTCTTCACCATCAATTCATCAAAATGCTGTGAACATTCAACCTCATCTTGCCACATAGAATCCAGAGCCATGCACATTTGGATCACAGTCCTCTTTTCAATCCATGAATTTTTGGGGAACAATGAACAAATCAAGAAACACTCCCTAAATTCTGAGGGCAATGAATCATAACCCTGTTTTAGAATTGGTGACAAAACGTTCTTGTATTCCAAAGGTGGATTGTCCAAAGTTCCATTTTGTGACTCATGCATCAGCCGTGGTCCTGCCCTTGGAGACTCCCACATATAACCAAGTGCATTTACAAAGAAGGGCACTCCTCCACTTTGCTTCATGATTTTGCTAGCAAAGTCTACCCTCACCGAACATTCATGTTTGCTTCTTCCCCATAAAGCCTTATGAGCAAACAATGACCAGCAAATATCCTCAGATAAAGGCTTCAAGTAGTGGAAATAAGATGTCCCCATTTCCCTAGCAACATTCTCGAACCTAGTGGTGACTATGATGCAACTTCCTCTCGTGAAGCCACTTCTTCTAACAACATCTTTCAGCCTCTCCCATTTGTCACCAACTACCCCTCCCAACACACCATCAAGCACAAGCAAAAGCCTCTTTCCTCCAATAGGAGCAGCACTGCTTCTTGTTGAAGATGGGATCAATATTGATTCAGTAATCCTACTCAAATTAAAATCATGTAAACCCCCCACCCAAACTCTCCAATTGAAATAACCCATCACCCTCTCATTCTTAAAAATGAGATTGGCAAGAGTTGTCTTGCCAATCCCTGCCAACCCAACTATAGAAACCACAACTGGCTGCTCCGCCACCACCTCAATCTGCTGGTCACCATGCACGTCAATAGCTTCATCATCGTCCAAGAGGTTGTCTACTACAGTATCTACATCTCTACTACCCATGCCAAAATAGTCCTCAGATTCCACCAGCCTCCATTCATTTAGTTCTAGATAATGGCTAATGGGTATACTGTAAAGCACGTCGACTAGTTCTTCCCTCGTGGCCTCTATCTCGAGGCTTGTGTCGTCATCGGAATTAAAAGAAGCAGGGAAGAAGTTAGATACCTTGTGGCCCTGAGCACCTTCTCCATCGACTGGTGATATGAAGCCTTGGACTAGGTAGCGCGCGTGGTCGACTAGCAGAGCGACATGCTCTATCCAAGGCTGCCAACCAAGGCTTGCTGTTCCACCATGAAGCTCTATATATTCGAGGATGCCCCGAATGCGCAGCAGCACCCGGCGGAGGTCTTCTAGAAATGAGACGTCAACAGATGGAAGGAAAGTCATGGATGCTTGCATGGCCAAACTCAATACTACTAAAACCTCCCTTATTTTGGGCCCCAATATTTCTCTTCCTCTTTGTCGTGCACCCAATATCTCTCTCCATCTTCCTGTTGTGTCCATCTCTCTCTCTCTCTCTCTCTCTCTCTCTCTCTCTCTCTCTCTCTCTGGGAATGGGAAGATGAGAAAACAGTAAATTAAAGCCAGTCTCACGTTAATTTCATTAAACTAAAAGTGGAGGAAAAAAGAAAGAAAGAAAATACGAAAATGGGACAGTGAAGTTCGAATCCTCTCCACAGTCAACCTAGCATGCGAAATGATGCTGATAATGTTGAAATATAATAAGTATATTACCTCTAAGCTCTAACCTCTCCTACAAACTAAGCGGGATTATAGGAGAGACTGTTAATTGCTTTATTTGAGACCTATCCTATCCGGCCTCCTTATGGCCTTTTAGGACTTTTCTGGCCTAACATGTTGACACATCACCAAAAAAAGGATGTCAGACTGGATCCAAATCCTTCCTGTTTGGTGATGTGTCAGACAAGATCCAAACCGATATTAGAGCGAGTTTTGGGTCACGCAAATCTTCTGTGAACTCGCACCTAGCTCCTGCGTGTTTATTGTCCAGGAGGGGAGGGACGGGGGGTGTCGAAATATATAAATTATATTAACTCTAGCTTTTCCTACAACTTTAGGGTTTTAGGAGAGATGATTAATTGCTTTATTTAAGAGATAAAACTTATTTTAGTAAATACAATGTTAGTTTATATTGTGCATTTACTAAAACACCCTGCTAGCACTACATCCCCCAATTAACACCAGAGATTTTTCGAACTAGGGACATTGTCTAGGTGAGATGAAATATATTCTTTTCCCCCTCGTCAATTTGAACCTGATGCCAAAGGAAAAATGGCAAAGGGGGTCCCTCCCCCTTGTTGGAATCTGCTTTTCAATTTAAAACATTTTCAACACCCCTTTATTCCCCTGAACGACGCACAATCAACCTTAGACATATTGGACAATAATTATAGAGCTTTTTCAGGGTTGCCTTTATTCCCAGTCAATGCATTGAGATCCAAGAACAAAATGCATCCTTATCATTCTTGTTCCCATGGAAGATGTTTTTGCGAAACCCCACGAATAAGGAGAAATATTAAACAGTCAAGACCCACCATGGATGATAATCCTACCTAAGAGATCACCTTTACCAAAATTTTATTGATGAGAGCAAATTCTCTACTGCAGCTTAGAGTGTGGCAAAATGTGGCACATGTTTGCCGTGTGACATGTACCAAGAAACTCAAATTTGGTGGGTGATTTCCACTTCTTTTGGGGTACGTGTTGCACTGCTGACAATGCCACACTATAAGCTGCAATACAGGATTTGCTTTGCAAAAATTAATATAACGGGGTGCCCTCAACCATGTATGTTATAAGGTAGTGTTTAGTATGTGTTATCATCAAAACCTTCACTGACTGATCAAATGGCTAAGATTAAGACTTTTGGCATAAGATGGCCAATTAGGTGCCATGATTTAAAACTTTAAGATATGGGACATAGAGCAAAACATCATTTGTTGCCAAACCACCATGGAAATAAAGTTACATGGACATCTTAGAACGTGACCACATGGCACATGGAGAAGAATAAAGATGGAAAAGTTACAAAACATGAGGCAGAGCATAGGACATGTGGCAAGAGAAGCATTTGGTCCTGGTTTTTACTACTTGAGGTTGCAAAGCATAAGATATGTGGCAACAAAGCAAAGTATACAGATTTGAAAAGACAACTACCATTTCCATCTATAAAATATCAACAGAAACGTAGAGAAGATGACCTCTCCAATAACAAAAATCCGAACACAGTATAATTGCATTTATTTTTCCCCATGCATGGGAGATTTTATCATAGTTTAGTTTATCCTTTTTCCCAAAGAGACCTTATTATAGTAGATTCAATTCCTCTACAGGTTTCAACCCATCATCTTTCCATCCTACGGAGTTTTGATTGAATTCTTCTACAATTTGCACCTCTTCCATCTTCTACCACTTTTCACCACCTTTCTTACAAGCTACAGCAGCAGCAGCACCATCAACACATGTTGCAGTAGCATCTCCGTCAACCCAATTTAAAGCAACATCTCTACAGCCATCCTGGGTTACAGCAGAAGCAGCAACATCATCCCGTATTACATCACAACAAAACCTCCAATAATCTGGGTTCTTACAATAGCATCATTGTGTCAAATTACGACATCATCACCATCATTTCCACCCTTTTTCTTATATTTTATACATGTTGTAAGTCTATGTTCTATGAGACAAAATCTATAATGAAAAAAAAAAAGAGAAGAAGAGGAAGAGAAGAGATAAGAAGAAGTAGAGAAAAATTGTATTAGTGTGGAAGTACTCATACATATGTCTTACTTCACTACTTATATTAGGGTTGTAGTAGAATACCTACTATACCCCTATATGTATACATAGTACCAAACTTCTACAATAAATGCCATCTCTTCAACACTTCCCCTCAAGTTGGAGAATTGATATCCATCATTCGTTGTTTTTTTTATCAAGTACAAGAATTGTGTTCCATTAAGACATTTTGTAAACACATCTACAAGTTGGGATGTGGTTTGAATAAATGGTATATATATACTTCTCTTCTAGAGATGATCTTTGATGAAGTGACAGTCCACCTCCACATGTTTAATTCGGTCATGCCACATAGGATCATGTGTAATACTTATGGTTGTTTTATAGTCATAGTAGAGATTCATAGGTCCTTTTACTAGAAACCCAACTTTCACTAGCACCATGTGGGCCTCGGTTTTTGCGCGATGGGTGAACCTCTTAGAAAATTGGTCCACTCATCATGGGCCTAACCGACAATGGTTTGAAGTCGTCACC
>JAOXJP010226279.1:0-11518 GCA_025762735.1 Platanus orientalis | reverse complement strand
AAATTTTTAGTTTTTAATTGTATTAAGAGTCTGATCCATTGTATGTAATGTATTTATATATATATATATATATATATATATATATATATATATATATAGTAATTGTATTGAGTTTGTAAGTCCAAGTCCAAATCATATCTAAAGTCAAAGAGCTACATGGAAGACTGGAGATGGACCAAGTGAAGAAAAGACAAGAGCATCAAAGACATATCAATTGAAGTCTTAGGAGTCTTTACCAAAAAAAAAAAAAAAAATTGAAGTCTTAAGAGTAAGAACACAACTTCAACACATTATTCTTTAGAGCTTGATAGGTAAATTAAAGTAAATGTGAAGGTATAGTAGTGTGGGTATGTGTGTGTGAGACCAAACCAAAGTCTAGGATGATTTAGAAGACCACCCATATACTTGGATTGACCAACACACACAAGTTTTGATCTAAATGCTTTAAATTGGTAAATATATGTTAAAGGACCAAAATGAGAAGGTACAAATAAATCTCTAACTAACGTTCTTCACAGCAACAAGGGAAAATGAGTTTTTTTGTTAAAAAAAATGGGAATCACTCAAGAAGATACGGATAAATCTCCAACCAATGTTCTTGATTCATCAAATATCAAGTGCTCAAAATAATATTCTTGTGATGATATTTATTTGAGAAATAAAAGTACTTTATAGTAATATCTTGCTTAAAGAGCAATATGATTAACATCCTTAATGGTGTTGAATTAACAAATCACTACAATAAAATTAAATTCTTTATTGATGATTCACACACACACACACACATATATATATATATATATATATATATATATATATATATATATATATATATATATATATATATTTTGCATTTTAAAAATGCATAAGCAATGTGCTCACAATAGTTAAACATGTTCGTGCATTTTTAGAATGCATATGCTATTATGTTGGCCTTTGCTATTATATTGATTCATTTAATATGTGGCCTTCTTGTTTGTACCCTTTGTCAAATCATGACAAAAAGGGGAAGAGAAAGATAGGGTGATCATGAGCATGAATTTTGGGGGAGAAATATATTTTATTTTTTCTTAATGTGGTAATTTTAAGGCATGAGAAAGGTATGCGTGTTTGTATTGCAGACTGATAGGTTATGACAAGATCTTGGACCAAGGAGGAACACCTAAGTTAAGCAAGCATCTAGTTAGTTGTGTGTAGGTATAAGTCCAAATATATGTATTTCCCTGTAAATTCTTAAATTGTTCATATATTGGGTTTTGTCATGGAATTACAAAGGGAGAGATTGTTAGGTCCATTTGTATTGTCAATTCTATGTCAAGTTTATATGAGTTGTATTAAGCTATTTGTAACGTTGCCAAATCCAGACTTGGATATCGTCCATATACGCCCCGTATTCAAATCATTACATTAATATTCGATCTATATTTCATATCATATAAAGTCATAAATTCATATCGTAGTCTCATAATCCATTACATTCAATTATATGCAGAAATGTAAAAGCATTTCAATTACTTATGTCTTATTTTAGACATAAGCCTTTCATCTTTAAACCATAAACTCTTGGTTCTTTGCCTTTACATTTAATGAAAATATAACTCATTTATAACATATATACATAGCATCCTATTCATAATAGTATGCAGTGGAAACATATAATATGACCTTCAAGGTCCATCAATCCATATAGAAGTACACAATGGAAAGTAAACCATCCAAGCAACATCCATATGGCTATGAGTATAAAGTGCAACACCCATAGTCCCTACTTACATCAATATAAATTATTCAATCAGTGTATCACATTCTATTGCATTTGAATTCAACTATAAAAATATTACTATTACATTCCCCAAAACATGTCTCAAAATGGAATATAATACAATGCTAATTTATCTTCAACCGGATCTGTCGTGCCCCGAAACCCATACCAATAGGGCCATGTATTTCGGGGCGTGACATTAACACAATATTTCATTTTCATTTCATTTAATCATTCATAACCCGTATAAATTATTTATTTTTCTTTTCATTCATACACAATGAAATAATACACCAATCACTTTCCAATGAACACATAATTAATCACATTCCCATAAGTTTGACCTGTATAAAATCCCATAACTCATGAACCATAATTCTGTGAATAATTCATAAACAATGTCTAACATTTTCAGTCAATTTAAATAAATAGTCTGACATAATCATATCTATCAACTGAAATCAAATGCTAAAAATCTTTAACTTATTACATTCCTTGAAATTTAAATTTAAATAATTATAGTGAAATAAATAAAGTCTCTAATCCAAATTACTGAAATAAACAAGTGTCTGGTCTTTGTCTTTATTTGGAACCTCTACTCTGCGATCTCCTCATCATCTGTGGTATTAAATTGTGGTAGGTTTGACATACTTAGCAAGAAAATAGTAAACTAAGGAAACAATGAATCAAATCTTAGCACGATTTTAGAAACTAAACAAATATTTTTCTATTTATAATTCAATATGCATAATAGTTTATAAATTAGTCTTATACATTATTACACATTTAATAAAAATTACAATTTCATGTACATAATGGAAATTAGTGATAACATATACCTTTACATTTACAAAATGGAACAGATTAGATCATATTTCATATCATAGCCAGAACATATAACAGTTTGCGACATTTAAACCCCGATGAGAAGGGTCCAGTTTGCAGCATTTAAACTCAGCTGACAAAGGTCCAGTTCGCACCAATTATATCCAGAGGAAAAGGGTTATTACTACCTCCTATGTGACAAATAATAAGGATCTATAACAGTTCGCACCGATTATACCTAGGTGAGAAGGGTTCCATTAATAATTTCCCTTGATGGGCAATGTGGCTTTTCAACAGTAAATATCATTCTCTTGTAGTTTCAATTAAATTATATAATTCTTAGAAACAATATATATTAATCATTTACATTATTTAAGTCAAAATAACATATAAGAACATGCTTGATCCAATTAGGCACAATCTATTGAATGTGTTTTTCAAAGCATATCAAATCTGTCCAAGACAATTTTCTTGGGAATCACTAACGGTAGAATGTAAAAACTAGTACATTTTTTTACAAAATAGAATTTTAAGAACACTAATAGTAAATCAAAGGATTATACATATAACTTTTTATAAATCATTAGATCATTATTTCTCAAATTATATAGAAGATCAAAATAGTTTTTAAAATAACCTTTACAATTTTAGGAATAAAACCCTTTTTTAAAACTCTTGATTTTCCATTAAAAACATAGTTCTACATGTATTAATAATACAAATTGGATTCAAAACTGATGATTCAACTATTTAAAATCATATAGAATTGAAGACAATTCACTATTAAATAATGCTCTTGTAAAACCATTTTATCTCTTTCAAAACCATATTTTAGAACTTAGGCAAAACCAAAATCAATGACGAACGATTCAAATCTAGTTCAAATACGATAAAAACATTTACAAAATGGAATCAATAGAGTCTAAGAACTTAAAGAATGAAAACAAAATAATAGTTTAGTTGTATTCTTACAAAAGAATTTTTCCTTTACAAAATAAGCTTTTAAGAACTTTAAACGATTCAAATACGGAACAAAATGATTAAAATCTTTTGCAAAACAAGATTAAAAAGGATTTAAGCACCTATGAAATCAAAATAAAATAATAGTTTACATGTGTTCTTACTTCTTTGTGTATAAATACCGGTCAAAGCTCTGTTTTTCATAAAAATCTTCAAATCTTTGCAAAACCTAGCTTTTCCTCTTCATTGCTCTTCAAAATCCCTACTCTTACAAATTTTTTTCAAAAAACCCTATTTTTTTATGAGTTTCTATGTTGTTATAAGTCTAAATAACAACTCTAATCCCCAATTTTGTATTTAGGTAAGTTTCTAGTGAAAAAATCTTTAAAATTTTGTAAAAATCGTGCTTGTACATAATTTTTTTGCTTATGACGTCATCCCACCCAAAATTTTTCTAGCACATACACCTAGTGGGAAATGAGAATATCTTTATCTATAAAACTCATATTTAATTGCCATTTTTTTGTTGGAAACTAGATTTCAAGACATTTTAAAACATATATAACTTGCTTTCTAATTCATTTTACATTTTTATTGGTGTATTTTTAAAGTTATTTCAAAATCTATTGATTCAAGCCATAGCATATGGTATAACCACTTGGTGGAAAAATTGTCATAACTTCTAGGAAATTTCAATTCACTCACTATTTATGGCATTGAAAAGTAAACTCATAGATATTTCCAAGCATATATTATTTAAAGGGTGATTCCTACATAATTGATACAGATTAATTTATGAAGTGCCAACTGTCTGGGACAGCTTTAGAACTTGTCATATCCTTGACTCTTTTTTTTTTGTTTAGTAAATTGCCTTTAATTTTTTTGTTTGGTGTCCATTTCTCTCTTCATTTGTTTCACAGGATTCTAGAATTCTGTGTCTGTTCATAGGTATAAGTTTCACTCTTAGATTCTTTCTACATATTTGTTGGTGCCTTTCTAAAGTTGTGACAGCGATCAGATCAACATATGTGCATTTAAGTGGTTCTATGTGTGTACAGAACTTATGTGATATGTGTTAGAATTCTAAGTTTGACACATGTACAGTAATATCTGCATCATGGTGTGGGATGTTACAGGATCCATCACAACTAACCAATTGACCAGATCAATCAACCACCTCATCCAAACCTGTGCCAATTTAGGTGAGCTTGACGAGCTTAACAATTACAAATGTAAACCATATCCAAAGTAGGCAGATATAGCTTGCACACAGTTTTTTCTTATGTAACTTAGGCATGTTTAGCAACATGAATCAAACTATAGGAGCAACAATACATTAGTCCATGGATGCATATCAATAACACAACCTAATCATAATCTATACCATGGACAATAAAGGAGTACAAGTCATAGTATAATGATAAGTGTATTATATTTCACTTTAGGTATTAATCAACATATCACTTTTCATAATCACATTCATAATTCTTATTAATGGTTCACTCACTTTTCATTAAATTTTGATTTCATTCATATCACATGGTTCATTTACTTGTAAACTTGATCAATATTTTGGTCATTAGTTCATATCATTTCATCAGAGATTTCAAAGATTCAATCATTGTTTTCTATTATCATGATCCAATGAGAGGTCCCAAAACTATGTTCAATGGATTCAAAAGAAGAAAAAGCATAAGCCATGTCAATATCAATTACTTCCATTGTTGTGACCTAATGGTATATCCCAAAACAATAATCAAAGGGTTCAATAATCTCAAAAGATTTAATAAGGTTCAAAAGTAATCAATAATACACCATTGTTGCGACCCAATGGGAGGCCTCAAAACAATAATCAAATGGGTTCAACAAATCAACATAATAGTCGAATGACAATCTCCATTGTTATGACCTAATGGAAAGTCCCAAATAGCTTTACTATTGTTGTAACCCAATGGTAAGTCCCAAAGATCATATTATATCCATTGCTGCGAACCAAAAGAAGGTTCCTATATAGATTTCCGGTGTGGTCTTTTATACTATACTATTATTATGACCTAATGGCAGGTCCTAAATCAATATTCCATTGTTACGACCCAATGGAAGGTCCTAAATGGTTCAATCATGTTTAAAGAGTTTTATAATTCAATAAGGCCCAAAGAGGGTTCAAGAATTCAAAGATTCAATAACATTTCAATGTTTAATAAACAATTGAGACATATTAAAGGATATCAATAGTCAATAAAGGTTCTCATGGAATATGAAGAAGACCTCATGGTTTAATAAGTTCAAATCATAATACATTCACATTTCATATTTAATTGTTTATAATTCATTCATATAGATCACATATGATCGTTACTTTAAGTAAATTTTCATAATTTGTAGTTCTTATAATTTTTCATATCATGAGATCTTTGATTTGTTCATAGGAATCAAAATTACCAATCATTGCTTCATGTTTCATAATCCATATATAGAATCGAAGTTTTAATCATACGTAGTTTCAATCAAAGACATTTCCTCATGTTTAATCTCATGTTAGTTTAAAAGAATTCACATTTCTTCGGTAATTCAACAAGATTCACTTAAATCAATCATATTATGTTCCATAATAAGTAATTTCAAGGGGATTCTTATTAATTTGGTCTTAGATCCATGTCAATTACATATTTAACATATGAATTTCAAAGGAAAAATTCCATGAATCTATTAATAGAGAGAATCATGAGATCAAAACTTACTTAGGTTCAATTTTCATAGAAATTCACATGAGATTTCAATAGATAACATGAATTCTTCAAAAGATCTTGACATAGGTGATGAAAATAAAATTCAACTTACATATAAGTCACTTACAATCATAGGAATCATCAAATTAGAGCAAAGCTCTCATAATTTTCAAATCAAAAGCATTATAACAATGAAATTCACCATCAATTCGCATTGAATTTGGAGGAAACAAAGAAGAAAATGACATTAGTTTGCAAGAGTACTTACTATCCTTCTCTCTTTCTTTACTTTTCTTGTTTAATCCTTTCTTTAGTCCTCAAATCTCTACAAATTTTATATAGATTCAATGAGGAGAAACTCTAGAATATGAATCTAAAGTTCAAATTTTCAAACTCTAACCAAACAATTCTAGATCTAGGAAGATGTGCTTACATTTGGCTTAGGAGAGGTATTTCTTCTCTCTCTTCCAATTATCTCTTAATTCCTCTTATCTAAGACACTTCTAATCTAATTTGGGGTGAAATGGGATTATATACAATCCTTGGTAAAAAATACCCTTAAGGGACAAAATCCCTCCTCTCACCTCTAATTTTTTTTTCCAGATTTTTAGACCTAGAGCCCTTGCCTCAATAGGCAAGTCCTTAGACCCCCCTTGGCGAGTGCTTGTCTCAATAGGCAAGCCCTTGTGATCACCCACCACAAGCCCTCACATGGTGATGCAAGCGCTCGGCCTATGTAGAGCAAAAATCAAGGTTTTGGAGTTTAGCTAGCAAGCCCTCGCCTCTAAAGGTGAGCCCTCGTGCTCCTAGGTACTATTTTTCTAATCCGTACTCTTGTGTGTAAAATGGCCATAACTTTAGCTAGAAAACTCTGATTCACTCATAGTTTGTCGCATTGAAAAGTATACTCTTAGACCGTTCTAATGGTGTAAGGTTTACACTTTAATTATTTCAGCATTAGTACATGTTTCCAGTGAAGTCACCTCTAAAACACACTTGTGACAACTCCAGAACTTGACAAGTCCATGGCTTAACTCTGATCCCTTACTCCTAACTCAATGGCTTCCAAAACATCTCTATGGTATTTCTAAAGTTTGTTTAAAGTTGTTTTAAAATTTTCATTTTTACCCTTTTAGCACATGATGTGTAATACTATTGGTCAATGTAATTAAGTCATAAAGTGTGAAGAATTAAAGATCAAGCACGAGCAACTCTAACAAGAAACATCAAGTCAAGAACTAAAGTTCCACAAGCTATTTAAGTCTACTCATTTGAAGAACTTCAAGAAAAGTGATGACAATAAGCACTCTATACTAAATAGGTAAAATGACAAGTTGGACTTGTCTAAAGTCAAGTTGTGCTCAAGATGCCTCTATTGGACCATGGTGAGACTTAGGAAGAGTTTAAAGACCAAATTATAACCCTAAGATTAATCTTTAAATAAAACTAAAGTCCAGTCATAATGATAAAGATCAAACTACAAAATAACCTGTATTGGCAAGGTTTAAGTGCTCAAATAGATCATTTGAGCGCTCGAAGGGTGTATTCGAGAGCTCAATTTTCTCAAGAAACCCCAAATAGAACTTGGTTTTTCCTCGAGCGCTCGATGATTCCCAGATTTGAAATGTTTTCTAATTCGAATCTCATAATGGCTATATTCCTTGACAACTGTAATAAAGCCATTAAAACTTAAAAAAGATTGCCTTTTACTCTATAAATAGAGGACCTAAATTCCATTTTAAATTACATAATGAATGTAAATCATTGAACATCAAAAGAGAGAATTATTGAAGGGGCTAAGGCATTTTTTGGGTTATTAAAGCTTGAAAAATCTTTCTTTATGCTGAGATATTGTCATATTTATATATGAGAGAATTTTCATACAATTGAGAATTATTCATATTGGTAGATCTACAATACTAAGTTGTGTTAGTGAGGAATAGACTCTTGTCTTAAGTTTTTTGAGAGCAATATTGCTTTTATGTTTATTCTAGTTTGAGAAGCTCTCCCTAGTGTACATCACAACCAATCCATTATTATTATATAATCGTTCTTTTGCCGGAGACACCGGAAGTAGAGTTCGCCGGAGAGCATTCACTAGAGTCACTGTGTAGATCCTTCTTTTACCGGAGACATTGGACGAAGTTGAGTAAGTTTATTAATTTACTTTTGTAATAGTGTTAGACTATTTATATAAAATCAACCGAGCTTTGTGAGAGAGCTATTAGATAGTGGACGTAGGCTCGAGTGTCGAACCATGATAAATCATTATGTCTTTGTGTTGTCCGCGTCTTTGTTATCTTGTGATTTTATGTTTACATTACTTTCACAAGTTGTTCAACACATTAATTGAAGATACCTAAGGTTAAGAATAAAATCAATCAAACAACCTTAATGAATTTATCACTCTATCTCTTACTCTGCTATAGGTAACACTATAGTGCATAATGGAGAACAGTGGTTTATGATAAACTCATAATCACTAGATTTACTTGTGTGTTTAAATTCCGCTACATCTCTTAAGATAAGTTCAAGTAAATCTAAAGGCAAGTATTAATAAATCAAGAATCTTTAATAGATTTGAAAATCCTATTCACCCCCCTCGAGGATTAATTGGGACTGGAATATCACTAATGATCGGTCATGTATTGGAGAATTTAGAAATTTTGTAGATTCGTGATTTCTCATGATTTTTTAACCCAAAACATGTCAAACACATGGAGACACTTCTAGAATCATGTAGGGGTGTCCCACAACATAATCAAAACCAAAATCTACTTCATTTGGATCTGAAACCAAAGAAAAAATGAAGGAGGAAGAAGATCCCCAATTTGGTAAGATGTGCTCATCCATGGAAGAATAAACTGTTTCTTCTAAAAGTTTATGAAATCCTATTGTTCTTATGATAGATCTCTATTTATATTGTAGAGAAAAAAGAAATTGAAGCTTAGAGGAAGAGAAAGAATAAGGGAAAATAAGCCATTCAAGAAGAAGATTAAGATTGGAGAAGAAATTCATTATGTTAGTAATTATGTAGAGTATATGAAATTTTCATCTCTTTGGATCGTAGCTTCTACTTGAACCTCAATTTTTGGTTTATTGATTGAATTTTCTTGAAGGGGTTAATTCTTTGTGTTCTTGATCTGAAGTTTTCTTAAGGAGGAAGTAATTTTATAAGTATGAGAAATTTTCCTTTCCTGAAACCTTAGATATATACTTTGATTCCTTTTAATGTAGAATTGGATGGAGATTGGAAATGTTTTGGTGAATTGGGAGTGAATCCTCAAAATCCTAGGTTCCTACTGATCTATGCATGCTTGAATTACAGAATGCTATATATAGAGTGATCACCATGAATCAATTGAATAGATTTTATTGTAGAGAATTTTCTTTTTGTTCTTGTAAATCTTAAGATTTATGGTATACACTGTTCTATCCATGACTCATACTTGAGAACCATGGAACTTCTATTATATGAGTGAATTCTATGAATTTCTTTGTCAATTCCTTGATTTACTCTATGAGATACCTTGTTTTTCAATTGGTGGATTTGAGTATGTTGTTAAATTGATTCCTTGAATATGTATGTCACGAAGACTATCGTTATAGATGGTTGGTGATTGTTCACAACAACTTAATTTTCATTGAGTAATTCTTTTATTGATCACTTGTGAGAAATCCCATAATTTGATTATCTCATTAATGCATCAAGTTGAAAATGCTTGTTAGGTTATTATTCTCATGTGATTCATGTGGATTAAGCATCCTATTGATTTTTTCAAATCTATTGACATATGGATCTTTATAATTTTGATATTTCATTGATTATTGTGGTTAAAAATGCTTTAAACTATCATGATCGAATGATCAACATATGTACCATCCCAAAGATCTAAGATTATACGACATTACCACTAAATGATGAGATGAGAATGAATGAAAAAGTATAAGAAAAGATTACAAGGTTTGAATGAATGAAAGTAAGGATTTAAAAAGTAAAGTCAAATTATATACATAACACATAATAAGAAAGTGTAAATGGTTAAGATCCTGCTATTGGGGGTTAAACAATGGCACAAGATCATGTCATTGGGGGGTTAAAGATCAAGATCCTGTTATTAGGGGTTAAATAATGACCAAGATCCTGCCATTGGGGATTAAATGATGGCACAAGATCCTGTTGTTATGCCTAGACTAATGATCCAACTTAATGAACCAAGAATCCAGTGTAGTTTTATTTGCAAGTATACAAGTGTTGTAGTATTGAATAAGGTCGAATTCACAGGGATTGACTTGTGTAATAAAACAAAAATTAGAAAAGAGGACAAATAGAAAAGAAAAGAAAAGAAAAGAAATCCGATTCAGATTTCCACACCATAGTATGGAGCAAAAATAATGTTAAAATAAAAAAAACAAAATGGACCTAAGGCTTCAAGGATCCATTTAACAACTTGTAAATTATTTTGGATCAAATTATCATGGTTAGAATCAAATAAAGATTCTACCTAACTAGAAGATCACTCTGTTAAAACAAAATAAATAATTACGGAATTGAATGTTTATAACAATTAGGTATTTTGTTAACAAGTCACAAGGACTTTTTAAGCATTTACCGTACTCGAAATTAACAATAAATCAAAGATAGTTTATAGACTTGAACAATTATCAAAAGAAAATAAAACATTCAATAAACACATATTGTATTAAATTCCAAAATAGAATTCCAAATGATTAAACTTCACCTCCAACCTTGATTTGACCTTTAGTCCATCATCTTCATAACAAAAGCCATAAAAATAAAAGACTAAAACCTTAAAACTTAAGAAGATAAGAGAGGAGAAGAAGTGATAAATTCATGCATAGGCACACCCTTTTTATAGTGAAAAAGTGAAAGAGGCTAAAAGATCTCTAAATTTTCAGCATTCACATCTTTCCAAATTTGCTCGACATTGCCTTATATTTTTGACCTTGAAATCGTCTGAATTGGAAAAACATCATGAAATACAAATTTGTAGAGAATCGAATATTCTTTTCAAACCCACTAGGCTTGCCTTAATCTGAATTTTGAGTCAAATTTTATGACTAAAATACTGAACATGACTCAAAAATAATTTTCTAGAGAATTTTCTAAAATAGACATGAAGTGAAGATCTTTTTGCTCATGGGCCCTACACATTTTTGACTTGTTTGCCCCATGAGTGAGCTGGTCTAATGTCTAATCATCATCCTCTATCAATCTTGA
>JAOXJP010226278.1:0-11518 GCA_025762735.1 Platanus orientalis | reverse complement strand
TACCGGGTTTTTACTACTTTGCTACACCCTACACTTGGGGTTATTCTGCTCTGAGTAGTGTGCTCTTTGGAGTGCATTATTCAAAACGTAGCACATATGCCAACATTATCAATGCACAAACTTCTGAATTGCATAACCTAACTACTCCTTGGCCATTCTCCATGTGGGGAATCAATGTAGTAGCACGCATGCCTTAGAAGGCCGCCAATGAACATATGTATATCATTGTGGCTATTGACTATTTTACCAAATAGGTGAAAGATGTATCTCTATCAGTAGTCATGATGAGGAACACAACCAGATTCATACAAAGAGACATCATTTTTTGATATATGGTGTTCCCAATAAAATCATTACTAACAATGCAACTAATTTTGTGGGCAAAGATCTTGAACTACTCTGCAAAAAGTTCAAGATTCACCATCTTCAATCTTCTCCATATAGACCACAGATGAACGGAGCAATAGAAGCAGCCAACAAGAACCTCAAGAAGATCTTACAAAAAATAACTGTTAATCACTCCAACTGGCATGAAATGTTGCCCTATGCACTTATGGCATACAGAACTTCAATTTGTACTTCAACAAGGGTAACCCCATATTCATTGGTCTATAGTATGGAGGCAGTTTTGTCAATCGAAGTTGAAATTTCAAGTCTCCGAGTCTTAACCGCGACACAGATTTCAGAGTCAGAATGAGCATAGGTTCGACATGATCAGCTGAACCTTATTGATGAGAAGAGATTACAAGCAATGAGCAACGGGCAAGCCTATCACAAGGGCATGGAAACAACCTTCAACAAACAGGTTAGACCTAGCATTGTTGAGAATGAGACTTAATTGTCAAAAAGGTCATTCCACATGAACAGGCACCACGGGGGCAACCTCGGCCAAATTATGAAAGACCTTTCATTGTCAAACAAAAGTTGTCTAGTGGAGCACTACTACTGGAAAACATAGACGCGAAAGACTTCCCCAGATTTGTAAACTTGGATCAAGTCAAACGGTTCTTTACTTGACTAATATAAACCTAACTTATGCTAAAAACCTTTAAATGAGAAGACCTTAAACGGTCATTTTACTAAAACATTCTCCTATCCATCTATTTTTGCACCTCCAAGGTCATGATCATTTCTACATACAAATCGGAACAGAAGAATCAATGGTTCAAAAAAAAAAGAAGAAAAAGAAAAGCAAAAAAAAAGAGCAAAAGTAAAAGCAAAAAAAAAAAAAAAACAATAAAAAGAAGCTAATAAATAACCATGATTTTCTTAAAAAACATACAAGGATTTTGTAGAAAACCATGATCTCCTTGAAAACATGGGAAACTTATAAAGATCCATGATCTTCTTTAAAACATGAAAATCTTGTATAGAACCATAATCTTCTTCAAGAAAATAGCATTTTGTATAGAACCATGATTTTCAATTTGCAACAAGTCTCTGATCAAGAGCCATTTCATATTCACATTTTCAAAACCTTTTGAATCTCGCCTATCCAAAGGCAAGTTTGAAATCCTCAATAAGCCATTCATTTAACAAAGTAATCGTTTAAATCCCTTAGCACTTCGAGAAGTTCTAACCACAAGTCAACAATACAGAAGTCAAACATTTAATCAATTTGGAACAAGAACATGTACACCGTCCAGTCACTTCCCAAAAGCCTAGACCTGTTTGAGGACAAGGGCAAAAAAGGGACAAAGATAAAAGAAATATTGCAAAGCACAGAGTGAAAATCGAAAATGGCACTTTGACCAAGTCCTGACAAATACGGGAAAAAAGTGAGCAAATTAAGTCAACACTTAGTGTGAAAACCAGAAATGGCACCCTAAGTCAAGAAAAGTCAATCAAGTAATGGGTCAAAAATCATCTTTTGGCAAAGCAGAAATAAAGACCTCAAACGTAGGCATGTAATCCCATTCTCCCAAGGGAGGCACATTCAGTGTCCAAAACTTGTAAACTTTTCATACCTTGCCCAAACCAAGCATGACATCATAGCATATGAAAACATGACCCTATGTACTCTAGAATCATATAATAGGTTGTCCCTAATGTTCAAAGACCCTGAAGGGCCCAACTTTTCAAAAATCAGTGGAAGATTTCTGTAAAATGAATTTTTAAACCTCTTTTGAAAGCAAATACAAAGTCTAGCCAATCCAGGTTTCAAGCTTAATCGTCAATCAATCAGCACTATCCACCATTGAATGCATCCTCCATTTCGCTATAGAAAGCCTTTTACATAGCTGCCGATAACTCTAGGATCAATGAACAATAAAGTAAATCATGATGAAGCATCATTTCTAGCAAAGTGCCACTCACGGCCCATCAAAGCTAGAGATGATACATCATTTCCCAAAGAAAGAGTGGAGATGATGAGTCATCTCCCATGAATTGTGATTGGAGATGACTCGTCACCTCCTAAAGAAGCATATCAAGATGAAGTATTATCTCCAGCCAAGTTCCATTCATAACCTAACAAAGTGCCACTCATGGCCTAGAAAAGTTGGAGATGATACATCATTTCCCAAAGAGAAAGCAGAGAAGATGAGTCATCTCCCATAAATTGTGATTAGAGATGACCCGTCACCTCCTAAAAAAGCAAATCGAGATGAAGTATCATCTCCAGCCAAGTGCTATTCACGGCCCAACAAAGTGCCACTCACGTCTCAGCAAAGCTGGAGATGATATATCATCTCCCAAAGAGAGAGTTGAGATGATGAGTTATCTCCCTTCAATTATGATTGGAGAAGACCCGTCACCTCCCAAAGATGTAAATCGAGATGAAGTATCATCTCCAGCAAAGTGTCATTTAAGATTTAGTAAATTGCCATTCACGATACAACAAATCACCATTCACGACACAACAAATCATCATTCACGGCACAATAAATTGCAGTCAGAACAAAATAAATTGCCATTCATGGTACAATAAATCGCCAGTCATGGCACAGCAAATCACCATTCATGGCACAACGAATTTCCATTTATGGCACAACAAATCGTCTTTCACGACACAACAAATTGCCATTCACGACACAACAAATAGCTAGTCACAGTACAACAAATCACCATTCATGGCACAACAAATAGCCATTCATGGCCAAGCAAAGAAAGAAATGACTCATCATCTCTCTACAATGAAAAAAGAAAGCAGAGATGACGCTTCATCTCTCATTAATTGAAAAGAGATGACTCATCATCTCCTTGCAATGAAAAGCGGAGATAATGTCTCATGTACCATTAATTAAAATTGGAAATGACACACCATCCCTCGGCATGAACCAACAAAGCAATGAAATCATGAACCTATTGAAGTTCTTACGTGGTAAGCATCAATGATCTTTCAAAGTCCGTACGCAGTAAGAATCCACAAACCTATTAAAGTTGTACGCAGCAAGCATCTTTGAACCTATTGAAATCCATACGCAATAAGCAACCATGATCTTTCAAAGTCTGTATGCGGCAAGCATCCATGAACTGAAGAAGTCTGCTTAGCGGGAAGCAAATCCATGAACCTGTAAAAGTCCGCCCTATGGCCCAGCAATCCGATGACTAGTCATCACCCCAGTTAAGTCCATCTCTATGGCAATGTTTGGTCGAAAGTGTTCAATAATGATGCATTGATCACTTTCAACCTTGAGACATGCTGCGTAAAGGTTTAGTGAGGACTCCACCTCATAGAAAATGCCACATTTCAGCATCATAGATTACCTATCGGGCATAGAAAAATATTGATCATCATTCTATTGCCTACGCAACATGAAAAACATGAATACATAGTACTGATCTCCAAGAGATCTCCATGGATTTCAGAGTTAAGCCCAAACACTTCCTAATATGCTATGCTCAGACCACTACAAATTAGGTGAGGGAATTTAGGTCTTGCCTCACTAGAAATTGCTGAAACCATTGACATGATAGATTGCCTTTTGGGTATAAGAAAATGTCAACATCATTCTATAGCCTATATATCATCATAACCACCTTTGAAAATTGGTTGAAACAGACATGTAACATTGATCCCTTGTGATCTCCATCGCTTTTGGAATAAGCCCAAAAACTTCTTGATGTGCCCTGATTAGGCCACTGTAGGTTCGGTGAGGGACTCTAGGTCTTGCCTCATCAGTAAATGGCCGAAACTGTCGACATAATAGATTGTCTACTCGGGTATAGACAAATGCCATCATCATTCCATAGCATATATATCATGACAATCATCTTTGGAAATTGATTGAAAAAGATATATAGCACCGATTCCTCAAAATCTCCATAGCTTTCGAAGTAACCTAAAAACATCCTGACATACCTCGTGTGGGCCCCGTTGGTTCACTAAGTCGAGTTGGTTCCCTACTTTATAGAAAGGCCTTCATAGATAAACTGCCTATCTGGGGTGTAGGTAGGTATCATCACTTTATAGCCTACGTATTATGCTAGCCATGTTTACAGATTGGATGGTTGAAACAGATACATAGCGCCAATCTCTCGAGATCAAACAACTTTTGAAACAAGCCCAAAAAGTTTTTTAGAAGCCCTGTTGGCAATCCGTAAAATACGAACAAATTACCACGTAGCATCCTGGTTATTCAGACATAGCTGAATGTTGTACTTCAATTCATAGTCTATGTATTATCTTAGCGTTAATACTATTAGGGAGTTATCCATAATACATGGCATTGGGTTCCTTGTTATCACAACCTCCACAACTTCCGAAGAAAGTGCAACAACATCTCCAGTCCTGATCGGTCCTCTACTTACACTTTGTCAAAGACGGGATGACTGTAGGGTATGACCCACCTGTAATGTCTATTAATGGGGATGTAAACACGCACCATAATTTATTTCATAAAGTCTATGAAATTCCTAAGGTCCTAGTGGGACTACTAACTTTTCCTGAAGAATCCTCCTCACAGCAAACACGGTACTTATGAGAAAAACCCACCACTATTTCTCGAGAAATAGCTCATAACATTTCTCTGCACGTCTAAACCAAACCACCATTCCAGTTTAAATTTTGGCACATCCTAGTCCATACTTTTAAACGGTTTACCTAGCATCGGCTACTCTTTGTTTAGTACTTCATCTACAACATGATTTATTAACGGCCACCCCGTGACATCTGCTTGGTTTCAGACAACAAACAATGCCACACTTTGATCCATCAAGTCTATGAAATGCTAGCTTCAGGCTATAATCTAAACAACGCTCAAGATTAATTAATATTTTTGTAGCAGTAGTTATGTAACACCCCGCACCATAACACACATATTTCTGTACACGTGTCACATTTAGAATGCTAACACATGTCACATAAGTTCTATATACACATAGTATCACTTTAATGCACATATGGTGATCTGAATGTTGGAACAACTTTAGAAAGGCACTAATAAAAATGTAGAAAGAATCTACGAGTGAAAGTTATACCTTTGGATAGGTATGGAAGTCTAGAGTCCTATGCAATATACGTCAATAGAAATTGACATCAAACGAAAAAAAGTTAAAGGCAATTTACTAAGCAAGGAAAAAAAAAGGTCAAAGACATGACAATTTTTGAAGCTATCTCAGACGGATGACACAACTAAGATATGTCAATTTGTATCAATCCTGTAGGAATCACCATACAAATAATATATGTTTGGAAATATCTATGAGTTTGTTTTCCAATGCGATAAATAGTACGTGAATTGGAGTTTTTTAGAAGAAGTTATTATAATTTTCCTAAAAAGTGTCTATGTCATCTAGTATAGTATAAATTAGTAGATTTTGAGGTAACTTTAAAAGTATACCAATAAAAATATAGAATGAATTAGAGATTAAACCTTATGGATTTGGAAAGATCTTGAAATATAGTTTTTAAAAAAAAACAGTAAGTGAATCCAAGTTTTGTAGATAAAGTTATGACCATTTTTCCAACAGGTGTCTATGTTGTAAAAATTCAAGCAAGATGGCATCATTAAAGCGGAGAATTCTATGCAATCATGATTTTTGCACAATTTTAAAGGACTTTTTCACTAGATACCTACCTAAATATGAAATTGGGTCGCTACTTAGGCTTATAAAACATATAAACTCATAAAAAAAGAATCTTTTGAAGAAGTTTTGCAAGAGTAAGGATTTTAAAGAGAAAAGTTAGGTTTTGGAAGAGGAAAAGGTTAAAGAACACAACAAGCTTTAGAATCTAATTTTCAAAATAAGAAGCAAGTAATCACATAAAGTTTACATGTTTTGTTCCTTGTTTAGGATATTAAAATTTTGTTTAAAGTTTTTTTTAACGATCCTTAATGTTCCAAGCCTTGTTTTCTCAGAAAATATTAAAAGTTTAAAAGTTTTGTTAATGATCCAAGTAATTACATAAAGATTATATATTTTGTTTTTTGTTTAGGTTTTTAAAACTTTGTCTAAGTTTTGAAAAATTGATTATTTATGTTTTAAGCCATGAATCATTAGAAAGTCGCTATGTGTTGGCTAGTAAGTTTGTAAGAGTTATAAATTCTATAAATTTCTTCAAGTTCTCTTAATGTTTGATCATGTTTTATATTTAAGAAAGGATTATAAATTGTTTAGCTTATTTTGATCATGTTAAGAAGAAAAACATTAATATTTAAGAAAGGATCATGTTACATGCATATAATGTTAAATTGTGAACTGTCATACTTAGCTATGAATTGTTTTGTTTGAAGCCTTCTATAGAATAATATCATTAATGGTAATATGTTAAATTTTGATTTATAATAGTGTATGGGATTATTGTTATGGGTATGATAAAACATGTAATTGTTTTGTATTAGGAAGTAAGCTTTAATAAAAAAAATACGGTTTATAAGAATTAGTGTGATTTGTATTTGAAGATGAGAGGGAAGTAAGGTGATTCATAAAGTTATGAATAATTTAAAGACTTTAAAGGTTATATTTAAAGAAGTTAGTGATTAAGAGACCCATTGTGATTTATTATTTTAGAGATCACTTGTAGATTATGTGTTTTAGAGAGAATAATAGTTAGAGATAGACACCATAGTGGTTATACATTCAGAGACCCCCTTAGAGGTTTTATATCTGAGATAGAGACCCCTTATATGGACATCAAGGTCCAGGGGGGTTCAATTCCCCCCGCCCGCTGGTTGTTTTTAGGCCTACTCTTCGGCGTGTAATGCTGGTGCATAAAGGTTGGTAACCCTTTTATAGGACGGTTAGGATTTTCTAGGAGTTACCACCAACTCAGGGTTAATTGATGGAGTTGGACATCGGTTCTCATCTTCAAGAGAAGAGGAGAAGTCTAAACCCGAAGGTTTAGGGGTTTAACTCCTAATATTAGTCTAAATCCTTGAGATAGAGGGTAAGTTGTTTAGTTGCATTTAGGGAAGGTGTTAGGCACCCCAAATACCCACCTTTTTAGGGTGGTTTCTTTCATTCATACATGTTTTGAATTATGCTAAAGTCCATGCTTGCTAAATATAAAGTTATTGGTCTGAACCACCCTCGTAGTGTGATCATTGCAGTTGCACTTGAGACATAGTCTTAAGCTACCTACATGCCCGATCTTGTGGTTTGGGTGTTCCTAGGGTTTTGTTGGAATCAAACTACATGTAGTTCTAGGGTTTGTTGTGTGTGTCAATCTTGGTAGTCAAGTACATCTGACTGTGAGAGTGATTCATGGTAGATTTATTTTAGGTTGTTTATATACTTACAGAGTACTCTGCGTTGCTGCAAAATGTGAACAAATTAATGAAATGGGGGTTAGGACTATGTTGTACCAATGTACGTGGTTTTAAGAATTTAATTGGGCTACGACCAAGTCATAGGGTCTTTGGGTCACAAACCATTGTGACATGACCTTAAGGTAAGGCGAAGACCGTAAAAGGTCGGGACAGGTTGAAAGGTAGTGATTAAGTAGAGTGACTCAACCTGATCGTACTGACATAGCAGCCACAACATAGGTATTGTCTCCTAGGTAAAGTTCGGGTATCGGATGCACTTGAAAATCATAAGTATATAGTCAACCTTACTATGATTGTTGGGAAGCTGAAAGATGCATTTTCAATTAAGAGATCCTTAGATTATGTCTATGGAATGAAATGGTTCAAGGAATGAAATTAAGCTGTGAATAAAATGGGTTTCATTTATCTTTCATAGGCTTTATGCATAAATTTCATTTTGACGCATGAATTTCTCAATGCCTGAATTTTAATTAAGAGGAAATTTAGGCATCAATTGCTAGAAGCCAACAATTGATCTCGGGTTTCGAGCCCCTTGTATGGGTCTTAGAAGGGTGGAAAGTTTTAGATAGGGGAGGACCCCTTCTGTGGTCCATGGCCTTTGCCCTAAGCTCAAAATAGAATATCAAATATTTTATAAAGTTAGATTTTAACATAAGCATAACACTTAAAATTCATCCTGATACCTGAAATTTCTCTCAATGCTTGAATAAAAATCCAAGCGTTGGGACAAAAACAGGGCCTACAGAGGTGCCTAAGCACATGGATGAATTCTAAGGTGTCATTTACCTGTGTATAGGTTTAGAGAAGGTCAAGGTTCATTGGGGTGGGTCCTAGATCCCAATGCTTGAATTTCTCCAACGCCTATATTTGTTGTTAATGCCTGACTTTTAATCTGTTAAAATTCATGCATTAGGCTTAAACAGTTTGCACTCTAAAGGACATATCTTTCTCCATAGAGATCCAAATTGAGGGTGGTCAGTCAATTTGGAAAGTTGAGAGAAAGATATTTTTAACCATATATAATAAGCCTATATTTTATCTAACGCTTGATTGTGAGCGGATGCCTGAATTTGCTATCAATGCTAAAATTTTAATAAGTTAAAATTTAGGCGTATGGTTTCGAATAGTCCGCACTCCAGAGGGTATATCTCTCTTCACAAACTTTTAAATTGAGCATAGTCGATAAATTTGAAAAGATGAGAGAAAGATATTTTCAACCATATATAATAAGTCTGTACTTTTTCTAATGCTTGATTTTGAACTGATGCCTAAATTTGCTATCAACACCTGAATTTTTATAGGTTAAAATTTAGGTTTAAGTGTGAGGTTTCAGACAGTCCACACTCTAGAGGGCATATCTCTCTCCAAAAAATTCTAAATTGAGCATGGTTGGTTAATTTAGAAAGCTGAGAGAAAGATATTTCCAGCCATATATAATATTCATATATTTATTCTAATGTCTAATTGTCTAATGCCTGAATCAAAATCTAGCAACCTTGTTTTGGCCATTTGAACCCCTTAGGGTCATTGAAAAATTCTAAAATTTTTATCAAGTGCAAGTATATACCAGGTAATAACATATTCAAAAATTAGGTAGAAATCAAGTCTACAAAATTCTATAAAAAATCAACAATAAATGGGTTAAACTAAGTCACACAAGATCCAAATTTTGGGGGGCCATCTCGAGGCCTTCCACAGCTTAGAAAATCACCAAATTAAATACAGAACTATGCATATATGTATAACATAATATAATAAAATTTGAGCCTCAACTAATCGGTAAAAAAATCACAAGAAATTCTACACTAAGCACAGGTTAAAAACCAAAGCAAATAGAGGTTATTGAGCCTCTACAATGTAACCCAATTGAAGCAGCTTACACAACAAGTTTGAATAACATAACAACATACAGAAGTGACCACGTTTATGCAAGGAAACCAAGTTAACAAGGCTTAGGCTTACCTCAAGTCAAGGAGGACTTAGGGTTTTGGAAAATCCAAGCTTCCTTCTTCTTCTTCCTCTTCTCTTCTTTTTTTAGGGTTTTTGGTTGCCAACCCTTGTGTGAATAGAATTGGGGCTATTTATAGCTTCAATTTCATACCATGGGTAGTGGAGATTGGATCTAGGAATATCCTAATCAAGGGCTAGGATTAGGTTAGCTAATTTGAGGTGTAGGTTAGGATTAGTTCTAAGATGGGTGGCTAAGATGAAAGGAATTTGTGTTAGGTGACATGGACAAGGGAGGAGCTGAGATGGGTTTAGATCTTTTGGATGAAGGGTGAGGATGAGGGTGTGCTAGTTGGCATGGATTGGTGAGGTGGACAAAGGGGTGAATTTTGATGCCCTTTGATGGGTTGTAGTTGATTACAAATATAAAGGGAGAGCATAAAGATGCTCTTTGGGGGGACATGAGGTGTTCACTAGGGACTTGAAGTTCAAGGATCTAATCTAAAGGTGAGGGATGAGGGTGTACTTGGGAAGATTCTAATCCAAAGGTTGGAAATTTTGGCCTTAAGGTGTGAATGCATTAAATGTCATTAATGAGCTAAAGTTGAATAGTTTTAGCTCATTAATGTGCATTAAATGCTTCTAACATTTTTGAACCTTTCTTGTGTCATCCACTTTTGTGACCTCTCAATCTCAAAACATGGCAAACTCAGTGTCTATTTTCGGGGTCAAGGATATTCCGGTCGCAATGAACTGGTTAGAACCAAAGTACGATAAGGGCTAGGGGTGAAATTAGGGTTTTCTGACTTAAAAAACTCTCAAAGGGATTTTGGAAGGGAAAGATGGTAAAATTGATCCTGGAAATCCTCAAATGAAAGATGACCCCTAGCCTAAGTGAGCCATAGCCTTTGATTATGCTGAATTACGATGCCTGAGTGGAAAACTAGGTCAAAAACCCTTTTTAGGTAATTAAAGAAGTTTTGACTGGAAAGATTGTCGGATTTTCTGTAGATCTTTGCTATAGGCCATGTTTGGGGGACTTGAGTCTTGAGGACTCTCAGAGCTACAGGAACTAACAGATTGACCACTCGATTCCCGAGCAGTTGCCAAAGGATTTTCAAAGCATGGTCACTTTGAGAGATAGAGCTTCTATAGTTGCTTGAAGGTTGTTAGCATTGAGCTACCAGACATTCTTTGATGCTCGAGTTTGTGAAATGATCTTTTGAAGGAAATGGTAAAACTAAGAAAATGGTCCTGACCTTGCTACATTCCGAGTCTAGGAGAATTTTAGAGGGCATTCTACATGCCAAATATAGACGAAAAGTGCTTTGTTCTAGCTTAAGCAAAAATGATGGTTAGGAATATAGGGTTTCTGTAATTTGGTGAAACTTTGATACTCTAAAGGTCCTAAAATTACTATGGGATAGCCACTGATAGACTGAATTATTGTGTTTGGGTGAACTCTCAGGAGTCAGTTAAGCACCTGATTTTTTGTCCTAATTTGTTGCTCTTTTTAGAGTATTTAAGGGAATTTGAACAGATAAGTCCCACAAAAGCTCATCTTCCTAATATGGTTTTTTGAAGGACTCACAATTTCGGAGAGATGGACACTAATTGATCTTGATACGAAGGTTTAGAGAACATTCTGGCCACATATGAGTGAAATGCAGCTAAATAGCTTTTTGACTCTGTAAGCACCCAAATTTTGTCTCGAGTCATGTGATGGTATAAGGTTAGTATAATAATTATTAAAGGGCAGAACATTGAACACCCTCAGCTTAAGAAGAGCCAACCTGAACCCTAGAAGGTTAGTCACTCCTGAGAAAGTCTTTTCAGATGTTCCAGACACAAATGAATCA
>JAOXJP010226277.1:0-11518 GCA_025762735.1 Platanus orientalis | reverse complement strand
TATAAGAGACAGTATATATATCGTTTTTTTGGGTTTCAGGTCGAGATCAAGTTTTATTCACTTTGGGCTGGGCATCGAGCAGAAATAATTGGAGTCTGAGCCCAACCCAAAAATTAGACCAGGTCTGACATTTGGGCCCTTGCCCAGCCTAGTCCGAAATCCAACTTGCAAAGCTTGTCCAATTTTTGGGCCGGTCAAGTCGGGCTTCGGACCAGTCCAACCCAATTGATAGCCCTAACTAGGATATGAGTGTTTAACATATTTCAGGCTTATCTATGCTTATACATACTTCGGGCCAGGCCAGGCATCAGGCTATTGCCCTAACTCAGCTCAAACATCGCTTCTAGCCTAAAGGTTGGGCCAAACTCAGCCCAGTCAGAAGTTAAGTTTGCCCTGCCCATTTTTTGGCCGAATATGTCAGGCTTGGGTCAGCCCGACCCAGTTGAAAGCCCTACTAGAAGACCCTCCGTTACCCATTATGAATTTATAGATACTTCTACGAAAAAATTAATTTATAAATACTCCAAGTCAAACTGTCACGCATTGACGAGTACTGGCAAGTTATCTCTCCAATAAGACTGTTGATAATTTGTTATATTCCATTCCATAAAAGTCCAAAAGACAACTTACCAACCATACCATTACAAGTGGTACACATCCATTAATTGTGTAGCCATATACTCATGATGGATATGTACTTATTGGCGACCACTCAAATCTGCTGCTGATGCATGCTTGCAGTTGGTTGGTGAAAGATCAGTGACAGATATCCCATGATCATCTCGTACACTTGGATAAGCTTAGAGAGATGCCTTCATGCTACATGGTACATGAGAGAGCAATAGCGAAATAATAATTCTCTTTCATTTGGTGGATGAGGATGCAAGAGAGGGCCATTTGGTGGCTAAGAATGCAAGAGATGTAATTCTCTTTTATTTTCCTACACACATCACATACTTTCATTGAAACATTGATGAATTCATTGTTTATAAGCCATGTTGTCCATTTAAAAACATCAACAAGATAAGAATTGTCTCCTCTCTCTCAGATTCCCGGAAGTTTAAGCTAAAATAAGAAAAATGATAGTGTATTTCCAAATGTATCCAATTTTTGACGGTGAGGATTTTATATGCCGACCCCTAACATGCGCCTTGTCCACTGATGGTCAAGCGGTGAAAACATCAGCGCCAAAAAGTGATTTTCACTTTTTGGGAGAGTGTGAAAACATTTCTGATGCTGATGTGGCAGCCAGTTGACCTAGGCGTTTGCATAAGCCAGAGTGTTGAAAAGCCTCACTGGCTTTTGAGGGACTCGTATCCTCTGCATGCGAGGCCTTGTGGTGAGCTGAAACACAAAGGGGGTGGGACCCTGCAAAAAGTATATGACACCCCCTTTGTGTCTCAGCTCACCTGTTGCTCACCACAAGGCATCGCAGAGGATACGGCTCCACTTTTGAGAGTGGATAAATAGGATTAGCGGAAGATGTGTTTAAGAAAGTGTTAAGAAGGCTCAAATGTCTATCTCCATGGATTAGGTGATAAGGGTGTCACGTTGGACCGCATTCTAGCTAGAATATTAGTAAAATAAATTCGAATCACTTGTGGTCCTAGTTAGAGTTGATCCAATAACTAAGGTTTAAATTTTTAAGTCTAGAGGTTTTCTCTCCTTATATGTGAAGGAGACGCTATTCATGAAATTCTTTATTCATGATAGAAGTTAGCCTTTCTTTTCTTTTAGAAAGAATTGGAATGGACTACATTTGAAGAACGTGTGGTCATTGGTTCAGGTAACGTTGGGCTTTGAGTGATTATGACGGGATTTTGCAAAGGGTTATGGGAAAAGCGTTTAGTAATTTTTTGGGTTTTCGTTCTGGGTTTTGAAGATAGTGGAGATCTATCTATCTATCTATAATTCTTTTTTTGTTTTTTTTATTTATTTAGTGAAACTCATATCTCTCGTACCATTGACGTTGGCAACCTTTCTGTATCACGAAAATCTAACGTATTTTTGTGTACTTGTGTTCTTTGTGGTTTTATCCATTGTGATCGGTTTGAGCTCATATCCCTCCACATGTAGTATCAAAGCTAAGTTGCACAATTATTACTATTCTTGTTCGTGTTTTGGACCAAAGAGGAAAAAGGCTAGTGTATAAAAGGTTGTTCTACGAGTAAGCTATTTAATCTTTTGAATTAAACTACGTTAAACAGTTAAAGAGGGAAGGTCATATTAGATCAACGGTTACAATCATTATGGTGGTATTGACAAAACTATGTGACAGTAGCATACCTTACAAGTAAGTTAGAACTAGCTATATATTAGGGACTCAAGTATTAGCACAATATAGGGATGTAAGGGACTGCAGTACGATACTTAGTCAATAGAATTGTATGGTTGTTTAGATCTATATTCCAAGGGGTCACTTTTTGAAGTCTGTGGGTAAACTTACATTACAAGTACAGGGTTCTAGTGATTAGTTCTAATTGCAAAAGTTTGACGAAAAAGGTAGCTTGAGCTTATGAAAAGATTGGTGGAGGACATTCTAATGCAACATGGTCTATACCAGGCGTTGAGAATACAGTCTGTCAAGCAAGAACAGATGTTAGGAAGAAGAATGGGAAGATATAGAGTTAAGAACAATCTGCACGGTCTAACTTCATCTTGTAGATAATGTTTTGTTCAATAGGAAGATTTAATGACAGAATTATGGGAGAATTGGAGAGGTTGTACATGGGGAAAAACTTGACCAACAAGTTGTACGTCAAGAGGCAATTGCAATGCCTTAAGATGGCCGAAGATAAGAATCCCCAAGGATACATGGATGTGTTCAACCTAATCTGTCACCTATTCCCCGAATTCGAGCCATCATAAACCAACCTTGGACCATGAACTGAATTCAAGTCATGGCATGAATTATTAAACTTATCTTATCCAATCTATATCGCATATCATATTTTATTCATGGTCTCTTATTATTCATTTAACATTATTTTATCAATATAATCCATATTCAGATTTTTATAAAAAACATAACATAGCGAAAGCATATTAATACGTGACCAGTTTCTTTCTAAACATTTAAACCAGGCTAGCTCATGACGAGCTTGAACCTAATTCTTATGTGACGAGCCTGAATTAAACTAGGCAAAACTGACTCCTTAGCACCCTTATCTATAATTAGATAAATGAGCAACCCTCATCATGCTCCTTCTTGAGCTCAAAGAAACGAGCTCAATGGTCTTCATAATTTTTGAAGTAGGAAACAGCCACAAGGAGGTTTATCCAGTTTCACATCATAATCGGTCTGGATGGTCTGCAGCCTCTCTATCTAGGGCACCTTCTATCGGAAAAATAGAGTTAATCCGATTTGTAAGGTCGATAAGTTCCACACAAGCTGACCGTTTTATTGCCTCGTCAAAATCTTCGGCAAAGAAGTCATCTAACCGCCTTTTTATTTCACCCAATCAATGATGAAAAAATTCATCACTAAGGAAGGAGCATTTGTTCCAGTTCGTCATCAGGGCTAAGCAAACTGTTTATATATATATATATATACATTTGTTAGTGCTTCCTTGGTCATTGGACGTTTGCCTTTGTCATGGCGAGATGGTCCTCAGCCTATATCAACCATACACAAAGGTTGAAGAGTGCAGCTCTAGTTGGGAGCGTATGGCTGAGGATGATGGAAAATCCCTTACTGAGACAGGGGTTGCAATAGTAGAGGGAGCTTATCCTAGAGGTGGGAAGAAAGGTGTAGCAGTAGTCATGGTGGTTGAGAAGCTTGACATAAGTTTGGGGGAAAACTTACTCAAGAGTCGGAAGAGGTTGAGGATCGGTACTAGCACTAGTGCGCTCGGCACCACAACTGTAGACCATATCCACGTCGATTTGGTTAGACTCACCCTCAAGATCCATTGAGGGGGCCGTTGCTACTAATGAAGGAGTTGTCTCTAAAGGAAGAGCTAACTGGGGGTGACCGAAGAGGCGATGAACTTTTAGAATGAGAAATCTAAATAGGCTTGTGATGTCTCTAAAAAATATTTGATTGAAGGTGGGTAAACCTTCTCATAAGGCTGCTAAAGTCGATCTAGCAAAACCCCTTGCCACTAGAGTGCTTGCCAGATGTCTGGCATTCCTTAAAGGGTTGACTGGAGCATCATCATCACAGGAAACCAAGTTGATCGAAAATGAGAGATTATCTGGATAGGGACCTTATCCCCTATTCATTGCAATTTATCTCGTAAAGCTAGAATTTGGGGGGGAATTCATAAGTCATTTCTCTCAAAATTTTGATAGCATAATGGTTGTAATATGGACCCATGGGAATATCCCAAATTATATCACGAGGGTACCTGATAAATCATAAGATAAAAGAACACCCCCATAAAATATACATTCACATAATATTATTGTTGTCCACTTGATAGCTCTATATCCACCCACACCATCTACCATAAGTCCACTAAATTTAAATCACAATAAATACTCTGAAATTTATATTGGGTTCCAAACACCTCCGAGCAAAATAAAACAATTACAAGTCCAAATGAAATTACTAATTTATTTATTAATGATGTCTTCCAGATACCCCATCTACATGTTGTACCTCTCTCTCTTGGAACGTAGTAGAATTGGCATCCAACTAAGAAACTGATCCATTTCTATTTAAAAGGTTTAAATAATGTGGGTCAGCTCACAACTCATGTAAATAAGTAACCCAAATTGATGTTTCCACAATCACCAACCACATATATACACAATAGCATAGCACACAATATAAGTCACATTACTAATTAAATCATCTAAAAAGAATATAATAGCAAATACGAACATCTTTAAATAGACAAATAATTCCATCATGTGCAATGAATACAATGTAGTAAATAGACAAGTAATTACATCATGTGCAATGAATACAATGTAGTAAGTCTTAACATGTTACAGAGATTATTCATAGTATGTTGTCTTATCATTTAAGGTGGACCATCGAATTAGGTGTCATCGCAAGGGATAGGCTAGTTACGGGTACATTCACCTGATCATCACCCCCATCCATGTCTCCAATACATGGGATAACTATCTGCATACCATATGCGGGCTAACCTTCTGTGTACGCATATAGATGATATCGATTTGTGCCTCCAGTACATAGGATTACCCTCCATATACCAATATATAAGATAACCTTCCATGTAATATACATAGGATAACCATCTGTGTCTCCAATACATGGGATCACTCACTCATGTGTAATATTTATCTCAATCTAATTGTCCTCCTTCGTCCAATTTGATTATACGTGTAAGTTTCAAATATTGTCATTTTCAATAACCATGAATCATTCAACAAAATATATAGTCAGTTCTCCTCGAATTCCTTCTGTATATATATATATATATATATATGAATTCAACAAAGATTTATATGTAAGTCGGCGAGCATGTATAAAATTATAATCAACAATTATGATGTTCCAATGTAGTAAGTGTAGGCATTACATAACAGCAAGTGTATAAAGGTCATCCAAAAAGAGTACTAATGTAAATTGATACAAATATAAGGATTTGGAAGCCAATATATCTAAACAAATCAACATTAATATATTATCTATATTCATATTTATATATAGATATATCAACCAAGAAGTGCATAGCATAGGTTAGCAGGTGAATCTATACAAATCCATAGGTAAATAGGTGTAATTTAGCAAGCATAAAAAATTAGGGCAACAAGTATATCCACGTCAAATCAACAAGAATATGGAATATATTTTTGCATAAATATATATAACCCAACAAGTTGGTAAGTGAATTTATACAATTTAATGGGTAAATAGGTGTAATTTAGCAAGCATATAGAATTAGGCCAATAAGTATATTCACATCTATCAGCACCCAAATTTTGACTTGGGTTAATTAATGGATTTGGTAAGCTCATCAAAGCAGTGTTTAGAGTCAGACCTTAGGCAACCTCAATTTAGGAAAAACAGGCTTGACCCCTGCACCCCCTAACCATGAATTAGGCTTGGACTCTAGGCGATTAGACATCCACTATAATGTCTCCTCTGGATACTTTGGTCATGAAAAGCATTACCAGCATCAAGCCATATACGGAGCCCTCTCCAAGACCAACCAAAATACAACTTCTCTAATCAAGCCTCGATTTTTCGGGAATCACCGATAGGGCTACAAGGGTCAAAGTTCCAAACAGACAATCATATTATTTTCAAAACCCTTCAGCCTTCATAAGATTTCCCATAACGAAGCATCTTAGTATGAGAAGTTATAATTTTACCCCTCACATTGTCACAACCTCATTTTATCTATACCATCGGGTCTTAACCCTTAGTAAGCCCTCGAAACTTCCTCCAGCATCCAAAAGACACCAGATCGGTTCATGTTTCCTCTAATCTCTTTAAACTTTGAAAGACCATTTCTCGAGCCAAGTCATTGGCAAACTCAACCTAACCCAAATATCTCATTTCTCTCTCAAGTCAAATCAAGATATTTTAACTAATATTAACCCTAAGTGGAATCATGGTACTTTCCACAAAGTCAATTGTCATTTCTCAGGTTTTTTCTTATCTTCGAAAGGCTATCTCCCAATCCTGGTCACTAGCAAACTCAATTCATCCCATTTTTTCATTTCTCCCAAGTCAAGGTCAAACATTTTCACTAAGTGATTGACCTCCTAGTAATTATCATGGGATCCAAATTCTGAGCTATCAATTCTTGTGACCCTGAGACTCCCATGTTTATTATACTCCACCACCCATAATTTTTCCATTGTGAACCTAGCAAATCCTAGTTCCAATTCCATCCAAGATTCTCCATTTATCAAAATGGAGTTTCAGGTGTAGTTTCTTGCTCAGGTATTAGTTTTGTGAACCATTCGAACCTGTACTTCACTAAACCTGAGGGTTGTCTTTTATATCAAGGGTTTGAAAATCAATTTTACCATTTTCCCTTCCCATAAGTGTTTAAGAGATTCCAAGGTTACTTTAACCCAAATCCCCCCTACCAATTCTTATTGGAATTCAATTACGATTGTGACATCGTGACCTGAATATCTAGGAGACCCAAAAAAACATTATAAATTCGTGGGCTTCTAAGCATAGGAACCCAAAAGGCAAGGGTCGATAGTGAGGGGGTATTTTCCTTCAAATTGGCATCATTACACATAAAATGGGTGAAGATTTTAGGGTTTCCGTCATTAATGCATGGAAAGAACGCATTTTAGGAGCATGCCTTTGGGCCCTTAGATTGGCATCAAACTTATTCACCTCTTTGTGCCCACAAAAAGGATACTCTTGCTTTGTCCCTAATCTTCATCAAACTTATCCTAGTCATTGATTAAGAAGCATTCATCTTAGCCATTGAAACCTATCAACCAATGAGATACTTTAGTTTACCATTAAGTTTCATCCTCGGGATTAATCCTAGAACTAATCCTAACCATTAATCCCTTTAGCCATTAGGATCCTTTAGCCCTCCCCCAAAGTTTAATCTCAACCCTTGAAACAAACCATTCATTATATTTACTTAGCATCCCCCATAAGTTTTAATCTCAACCCTTCATCTAACCAACCACTAGATTTCACTTGATTGCTCACTAAGAATCCACATGGCAGCCATCCTAACCCCCTTTGGCTCTAAAAATAGGCCCAATTTCATCCAAACAAGGGAGGAAGAGAAGATAAAATTCTAGTTTTGAAATTTGAGAGAGAACAGAAGAAAGAAGAGGAAAAGTGCAAGCACTCCCCCCCTTCTTCAATCCTCATCAGGTCATAGCCCCCCTTTCTTTTCATTTCTATAAAGCATTCTAGGCCCACTTATTTAGGACTTATGTATATGTTTTTTCCCCACTTTTAAACACTGTTAAATGAGCAATGTTAAGCTCCATTCATCCTCTTAAAGAGGGTTACATAATTAAGCCACTAAGCAACGGTATTTTTCATTGATGACTTGTTTGATCAACTACAATGAGCAACGGTATTTTTCAAGATTGACTTAAGGTCAGGATACCACCAATTGAAGGTACGAGCTGAAGACATACCTAAGACCGCATTTAGGACTCGTTATGGGAACTACAAGTTCCTTGTAATGTCTTTTGGATTGACCAATGCACCTGCTGCTTTTATGGATTTGATAAATCGGGTGTTCAAGCCATTTCTAGATCATTTTGTCATTATATTCATTGAAGACATCTTTCTCTACTCCAAGAACTTCAAAGAACATGAAGAACACTTACGTATTACTTTACAAAATCAGAGAGAGAACAAGTCGTATGCTAAATTGAAAAAGTGTAAGTTCTGGTTGGACCAAGTATCATTCTTGGGTTATGTTATCTCTAAGGACGGTGTTCTTGTTGACCCTAAGAAGGTTGAAGCTATGGTGAGTTGGCCTAGACCAACAAGTGTGACTGAAATTCGCAGTTTCTTGGGTTTGGTTGGCTATTACCAGAGTTTTTTTTTTTATGATTTCTCAAAGATTTTAGAACATTTGATGAAGCTAACCCAGAAGTATGCAAAGTCTAAAAGGAGTGATGAATGCGAGAAGAGTTTTCAAGAGTTGAAGAACCGTCTTATTCTACTCTAGTTCTTACGCTACCTTTAGGCACAGGAGGATTTGTTGTCTACAATGATACCTCTAGGAAGGGCCTGGGTTGTGTACTTATGCAACATAGAAAGTTGATCGCTTCAGCGTCAAGGCAGCTCAATTCATATGAGCATAACTATCTCACTCATGACTTAGAGTTGGCAGCAGTTGTCTTTGCACTAAAAATCTGGAGACATTACTTGTATGGTGAGACGTGTGAGATTTTCACTAATCACAAGAGCCTTAAATATATTTTTTCATAGAAAGCTGAACTTTAGGCAGCAAAGATGGATGAAACTAATCAAGGATTACAATTGTATCATTAACTAGCACCCCGAAAAAGCCAATGCGGTAGCTGATGCCTTAAGTCGAAAGTCTTTTAGTTCACTTGCATGCCTCAAAATAGAGAGGACCGCCCTACTACACAAATTGAAGGACTTGAATGCAGAACTCTAAGTGAAGGATCTTGAGGTGTTATTCGCCTACTTGAAGGTGCAACCAACTTTGGTTGATCAAATTAAGAGAGCACAAGTTGATGATCCATCACTGATGAAGATTAATATAGATAAGGTGAGGAATGCTGATAGGACTGATTTCTCTAGTCATGCTGATGGTACTTTGAGGTTTGGGAACCGAATTTATGTTCCCAATGCTAAGAAAATTAAAAGGAAATTTTTTTATGAAGCTCATAGACCGCCTATATTATCCACCATGGTAGTACCGAAATGTACAAGGACCTAAAAGAGACATATTGGTGGAATAGTATGAAGAGAGATAGTTAACTTCATTTCCAAGTGTTTGGTGTGCCAACAAGTTAAGACTAAACACCAAAAGCCAACAAGACCACTACAACCACTCAACATTCCAGAATGGTAGTGAGAACACATTTTCATGGATTTTGTAGTGGGATTGCCTGAAACAAGCAAGGGCTATGATTCTAATTGGGTGATTATTGATCGACAGATGAAATCTGACACTTCTTACCCATTTGAATATCTTATCCATTGGACTGATTGGCTAAACTTTATATTGATGAGATAATGTTATTACACGACGTTCAAGTTAGTATAATCTCTGACTAAGACCCACGGTTTACTTCTCATTTTTGGAGAAGACTACAAGAAGCCATGGACACAAGACTGAATTTTGGCACTACTTTCCACCCCCAAATTGATGGACAATCGGAAAGGACTATACAAAATCTTAAAAACATGTTACGATCTGGGTCAATTGACTTCAGGGGAAGTTGGGATACCAATTTTCCACTAGTCGAGTTCGCCTACAACAACAACTACCAAACTAGCATCTAAATGGCCCCATTTTAAGCCCTCTATGAAAGAAGATGTTGATCAACCATATGTTGGGAAGAGGTCAAAGAGAAACATAGTTTCACTCCTGAATTAATACAAATCACTACAGAGAAGATTAGAGTGATTTGTGACAGACTGTGGACAACCCAAATTTAACATAAGTGATATGCCGACAAAAGAAAAAGGGAACTTGAGTTTGAAACTAGAGATCATGTATTTTTTAAGGTATCTCCATCCAAGGGAGTGACACTATTTAGCAAGAAGGGGAAGTTAGAACCAAGGTTTGCTAGGTTATTCGAAGTGTTAAGCAAGATTAGAGATGTGGCTTACAGTTTGGCACTACCACCAGAATTATCCCATGTTCATAACATATTTCATGTATCCGTGCTGAGAAGATACATGTAGGATCCTTCTCATGTATTGGAGTACATTCTGTTGGATGTCAAGGAAAACTTATCTTATGATGAATAGCCAGTTTCGATCCTTAATTGTAAGAAGCAAGTGTTGCATTCTAAGACCATCCCATATGTGAAGGTCTTATGATGCAACCACACCTACAAAGAAGCTACTTGGGAAGGTGAGGATGATATGAAGGCTAAGTACCCACATCTGTTCCAAAACCAAGGTATGCACAAATTCAGGGATTGAATTTTTATAAGGGGGATGTAATACCCTACAATGTCTTAAAAGGGTAAAAATATAATTTTGTATGTGTAAGGGAAAAATTGTTATTTAGCATGTTTTAGATAGACCTTAGAGTGGTTTAAGAACCTTTTAGACTGACTTAAAAGTGTAGAACCCAAGTTTGACCATGAACTTGTCAAGTTTCAAAGTTGTCCTGAAAGCGTATTTGGGATAACTTTCTGGGCCCACCGACACCAATACCGAGTGAATTAGAGGATGAACCATAAATTTTTGGTAAGGTATTCAAGTATACTTTCTATCTCCTTAAATTGTTCTCAATTCCAAATTTTTTGTGAGAAGTTATGACCATTTTCCTGTAGACTATTAGTGTAGAATTTTTTGGGAGAAGCGTGATAGATCACGACGTGATCGATCGCTGATCTCATGATCGATTGTGAAACCATGATTTCTCCTGATCGATCAAGAATGAAGCATCCAAAACCTAAGTACTTTTCTGGGTGATCCATGATTGATCACCAATCGCGTGATCAATCACGCCTAGAAATGCTGAAAAATCCAAAAATTATGATTTTTGTCACTTTTATAACATGGCTTGCTCTTATTTGACCCCCACATGAGTGGAATCTCATTTGTGATGATTTATAACTACTAAATGATCTCATTTGGACCTATTATACCTCTTAGAACATAGAAAGGTTGAGAGAGAGATTTGAGAAGGAATGAGGAGAAATTCTTTTTTAATTTGGTAACTTCAACCCAATCTTGAGAACTTTTGCTAGATTAAGTTATTTTCCTCTTTGATTATATTAGTTTCATTCATTTGATGTTAGATCTACTCTAATATTGTAGAGCAAGGTGAATTGAGGAAGTGAAGTGAAAGCTCTCTTGCCTAGAAGTTTTTGGATTGAGCTTTGGTAAGTTAATTTATCTTACTATGGATGATGTGTTGCGTGTTCCTCTTTGAACTTT
>JAOXJP010226276.1:0-11518 GCA_025762735.1 Platanus orientalis | reverse complement strand
GTCATTTCATAGAGGGGTATGAGATGAAATTTTGAAAAGTCTTAAAATGGGGGTGTGGTGATCAATTTTGGGGGTGCTAATAGCCTTTCCCTCCAAAAAATAATGTATTTCTCACTTTTTTTAGTACCTTGCTGCGAGCAGGAGAGGATCGCTAGTGCAATGACCCAATGCTACTCTATCTCCAATAAAGTTTGTTTTATAGCTTGGAATGGTGATTAATTTATCAATGAAATTGGTTTCTCAATTACACCCAAGTCAAGACAGAATAGATGAGAAAAATATTTGATAGCGTATCGGTATGGCAGGCTCCTTTACACTGATCAGATGGTCCCACGATTGTTCTAAGTCCCTAATGGAGTGGGCTCTGCACACACGAAGCGATAAGAGATCAGAAAGCTAGGTGCCGGCTCTAGCTCTCTGATAATCAAGTCAGATACAACGGGGGGAAGTAAAAGTAGAGCTCTCTCTTTTTAGGGTTTCTATTATCTCGTACTTGAAAAATGAATCGCTACCTATATTTATAGGCTTAAGTGGTGGCGTATCATAGGAGATCTCGCATGTTGCTTTCCCCCACATTCTTGGCCATGTCTCCCCTTGTTCTTTTTGTTATTTTCTCAGAATGTTAAGCTTGCTACAGAAAATATTCCTTTCTCATAACGGCTTTGTGCTTATCTTTAGCGAAGTAGTTGGGGTTGTCATGTTTCTGTGTGTCGAACAATCTCAGGCCCCGGGTGCCTCGAGGTCTTGACTGGTCTTTGGGTGATGGGTGATTTGAGTGATAGTCGGGGCTACTCACGGGATACTCAAGGTTGAGTACCGAGGGATGTTTCTAGCTTCTCACTGATGGCTTCGGCATTTGGCAAGTCGAAGGGCTCCTAAGGGAGTTACAAGTCTAGGGCTGATCTTCTTGGGAACTCTTTGGGTCAGTTCTTCTCAAATCAGGATTATGTTGGTTTATTGGAATCGGCTAGCAGGGGCCTCGGTATAATCTTCCTCATCAATTGCCCCCTTTATTCTTGGGTCTAGGGTTACGTGGCCCATGAATACGAACTGTTTACGTCTTTTACTCATTATTTCAGCACAGACGACATGTCATTTTAACTACCGAGGTAATATTGGTTGGGGATAAGTGCTAATGATGGCATCGCATTTAATGAATTTCAGTAACCGAGAGGACATGCTAGCACCCGTTACGGATCATGTCAAGCATCGTCTCTTCTCGGATCTCTAGGTCATCTAACAACTATGTTTAAACCTTTTGGATATTTTAGGATTCACATGTCGCCTTGTCTCCTGGGTTGATTTCACTACCTGTGGATGGTCGACACGTGTAAGGTTGAGAATCCTCGATGTAGTCTATAAATCCCCCTTTCGACACACATTTTGGCTTTCCTTTGTCATTACTTACCATCTCTTGTACCTCCTTTTACTTTGGGCGATTTTCGACAAGTTTTCTTCATCTCGACATACTGTTGTCTCCATTTTCAACATCAATTGCACTTTCGAGCTTCCTTCCTAGTCATCTCCGGCAATCTTCATTCTTCTAGGCTACCATTCTCCAACAACTTCGGTGTTTTTCTCAAGTCTACCCATTTCTTAGGTACCCATTTCTTATACTATAGTTCATTCTTTAGTTTTCTATAGTCTCCTTTTGTTTCATCAATTAAACTATTATTATTTTTTGCTAATACTGTCTGGTCTTTCATTTCCTTCCGGTGTATTCATATTGGTCTCCTTTCCTTGTTTTTCTTTTCCCGTATCTCTTCATTTTTTTATTATTGCCTAATGGTATCCTGGGATACCGTAGACCGGATGGTCGATGGGGCCGAAGACTTATCAAAAGTTTGACAAAACCCCCCAGAGCAAGCCACTGAGCCGGCTCCGTCTAACGCCCTAAGGCAGCGGGGGAGATTGCTCCAAAGCAAAACTTCAAAGTTGCCCTCTATGGCTTCGATTTGGGGGTAAAAACCTTGACTTGATACCATAGTTATTAAACCTGGACCGGACCGGCCGGTCAAACCGAAAACCCGATGACCCAGTCCTTCCACCGGTCCGATTTTTCTTTTAGATTGTTTTTACACATGACCCAGCCAAACCTGTTGAAACCCAGCTAGTTTTTTGTTAAACCATCTAACCCAGCTGGTTTGACCATCTTTTAAACCCGGGTTTTTAAAAATGGACAAAAACAAGTACCCACAAGATTTGAACTCAACTCACTAACTTCAAATTCTATATCTTCACCACTAGGCCATGAAATCATCTTATGTTCTATATCTGTCATCAAAAGTAATAATTGAAACAAACCTTCACTTTTGTCATACATATTTATGTTATTGTTTTTGTTTATTTACATTATATTTTAAAAAGATGTGATATAAAATTATTATATTATTTTTTCTAACTAATTTATTTATTTAATATTTAATATTTTTAATTGACCCTACAGTTTGATAAGTAACCCACCAGTTGAACCACTGACCTAGTGACCCAGCTTCTCAATCGGGTCAATGTCCGGTCCGGGTTTAATAACTATGCTTGATACTATTCCACCTACCTCGTTCCTGAGGGGATCCTTTTTACTGCCCCCGGGGATTCCTTGGCTTTTGAAGCCCCCGCCGACAATGTAGCACTGTACGACCAGGCCATCATGGTGGGCCTTAGGTTTCAGGTTCCATTGTTTATAAGGGAACTGCTACTCTGCCTTGGACTGGCCCCAGGGAAGTTAATGCCCAACGCTTGATAGATAGCCATAAGGTGTATGATCCTATGGGAACTAACCTTTAAGGGAGAGCATCATCTCACCCTTAATGAATTCTTCCATTACTACTGTCCCAAGGAGCAGGAGCTGGGGTGGTTATATTTTGCTAGTCTGGATCCTACCACTACCTTGGTAACCGGGCTACCGAGCTCTAACAATGGGTGGAGGAGCTAGTACTTTTTTGTTTTTGATGTTAGGAGTACCCCCCAAGGGAGGTCCCTGTCGTAAAGTTCAACCGGGGCTGGGCGTCGGTTGTCAGCCTAGTAGGTAAGTCATGAATCTGTTACTGTTTTACTAATTTTTTGTTGTTATCCGAGTCTCTTTCTCTGAATTGTCTTATACACATTTCTTTTTTTCAGTTTCTGAGGTGGACGAGCTATCCGGTGAGGAGGAAGCTCGCATCCGGGAGATGATAAATTTCTTATCGCGCGCTTTCCCGAATCTCGTTACACTGATCAACTCTATCAATGTGGGTTTGGTCCAAACCCAGGTAACTCACCCTTACTTTACATCTCTAGTTCTACCCCCCTTTTCTTTTTTTCTTTATTTTTATTAATTTCTAACCCCAAGTCTATTTTTTGTGTAGCGATTAAGACAAATAGGAAGTATCTCTCTCGAGCTTGGGAAATCAGAGATAAGACCCGGGAGGCTAAAAAAGCTGGCTCCTTAGCACCCGCCCAGGCCAAGGCAACCACAACCTCTAAGAAAAGGAAGCCACACGTCTCCGGAGGGCCTTCTAAGGATCAAGTCCTCGAGGCAGTTCCAACAGATCCTCTTGCTCCCACCACTACCATTCAAGTCGTCGACCTGGGGGAAGGACACTACAGGTCTTTCTGAAGCCCCCACCTTTGAGGGCCAAGTAGTCACTCCCACCACTGCCCCCGAGGTTCTAGCCCCGTCGACTGTTACAGTGCCAACTCCTACTAGGCTGGCTCCAACCGTGAGTCCCCCGGTGCCTCCTCCCATAGTCTCTGAAAGGGTCGAGTCTTCTGCTACGCCCACCTCTTGGTTGACAAGGTCGGGTTCCGGGGGGGACTACCTTTTGGGGGGTGTTCCCGCCAAGGATCTTGAATACCTCAAGAAGAATCTCTCCCCAGCTATCGTACATCGAGATATAATGCATTACACGGCTAAGGTAGAATGTTTCTTCCCTTTGTGGTTTTTGTTCAATTTTTTTTGACATTCGTATTGACTCGACTCTATTTCTATAGACCATGGCCCTAATGGCGACCTACATTCAGAAATACAAATTCTATGAGCAGGTCTGGGCTGAACATCAAAACCGCCTCACCCAGGCTAGGAACGAGAACAAGGCCCTCCGAAAGGAAGCGAAGGCCCGGATCAGCAACCTCAAGGGTAAGCTGAAATGGTCTGAGGACTCTTGCACTAGCATAGTGTCAAAGGCCAAGGAGCAGGAGGCCAATCTCGAGGAGATGGTTGCCCACGTGCGAGAGGTTGAGAGGGATGCACGTCGAGCTAGGGAAGAGTTAGGACACGAGAGGAACCGCCGCTATAGTGCAATTAAGGATAATTTCACCGACACCGTCCCGAGGATGGTGAACAAGAAGGTAGCTGACGCCTTAAAGCAAGCCTGCCTCGAGGCAGAGGCAGAGAGAGAGAGAAAGGGAGAAGATTTATAAAGAGGCCCTCGAGGCAGCTGCAGCCAAGTATCTGGCCTCAAATGCTTTCGGGATCGTTAGGGCTGATTGCTTCTGGGAAGGGTTCGAGGACTTCAAGGATCTAGTGGCCGAGTGGTATCCCGACTTAGACTTCTCATCTATTATGCTTAACGAGGGGGGGTGCAAAGGCCGAGGAGGAACAAGTAGAGGCTATCCAAGGAGAAGATGCAACGATGGAGATGGTGGTCGAAGAAGAACAAGTAGAAACCAGCCAAGGAGAAGACATAGTGACCGAGGAGGCAGTCGAAGAGGCGGCAATGGCTAAACCTATAGAGGTGGACCTGGAGGAAGTTGCCCCAGGAGAGGTGGCACTAGGGGATGACAACCCCCAAGAATAGCTGTATTATTTTATTTTTTTACTTTTGTAAATCTTTAATATACAAATGAAATATTCTTTTGTTCCCATCTGCGCGTACTATTTCCAATTTGTAATTTTTCTCTTTAAACTTTCTAAGTGTTGGTGTGTGTTGCGGTGATTTCTTCTCGTACTCTCTATGCATATCTAGGTAGGCTAGGTTAAGTAGCCTTAAGAGTGTTGGAATAATTTAAAAAGATTCTAAGTATGAATGCGTCTCGAGGTAATTAACTTTTAACAGAGTGGGGATGAACAACATAAAATTTTTCTAAGTGTTGGGATCCCTTGGGGTTAATATTTTTAAATGCGAATAGAGGTAGATACTCAACTAAAATTCTCTAAGTGTAGATGCACATCGGGGACAATGCTACCTTCCATGTTCTTAAAAGAATGAGGGTTCTTGGTGGTATTCTTTTAGGGCTTAATCTCCTTTTTCACGTAGGGACCTTCCTTGGGTAATGCCATTGAGTATAAAGGAGCTGACTTTGGTTGCAACATATGTGTCCTAACATGCTTCAGGCCTTTTATGCTAACAAGTTTGTGGGACTCCTTCTCACCTTGCACTTTATTTAGTCGGGAGATGGGTTGATTTTGTAACTTGGGGTCATTATTGTGACTAAGGGTTACTCTTGTAACCCGAGGGCTAGTTTTTTAGCTTGAGCAGGAAGCATGTGGTCTTGGAAGGATGTGTCAATCTTGTGGCTGAGAGTCAATCTTATGACCTGAGGGTAAATCTTGTAACCCGAGGGCTAGTCTTTTAGCCTGAGCGGGAAGCGTGAGGTCCCGGAAGGATGTGCCAATCTTATGGTCGGGGGGTCAATCTTGTGACCTAAGGGTTAGTCTTATAACCCGAGGGCTAGTCTTTTAGCTTGAGCAGGAAGTGTGAGGTTTTGGAAGGATGTGCTAATCTTGTGGTTTGGGGTCAATCTCGTGATCTGATGGTTAGTATTGTAACCAGAGGGCTAGTCTTTTAGCCTAGGCGCGATGGCCTAGAATTTTGTTAACCCTACATAATTAGAATATTTCACTAGTTAGAATAATAACATCAATTTCATTGATAGTACTTTCTCAAATATTCTACATTCTAGGGTCACGATAAGGGCTCCCCTTGCATCATCTCATGGTGGTGGGTCCCGGGTCTATTGTAGCATGTTACTCGATAAGGCTCTTCCCAGTTTGGTTTTAACTTTCCCTTTATCGGGTTTTGTGTTGCCAGGTTAACTTTTTTGAGCACTAAATCCCCGACTGCAAATCTCTTTGCCTTGACCCGAGAATTATAATACTTGGCCATTTTTTGCTTGTAGGCGGTTGTCCAAAGTGCCGCTTTGTTTTTCTTTTCTTCTAACAAGTCAAGGTTACTTCTAAGCCCTTCTTCGTTCTTCTCTAAGTCAAAGTTTTCTATTCTGTGTGTGGCCATTCCAATCTTGACAGGTATCATTGCCTCGGTCCCAAACGCCAGTGAGAACGGCCTTTCCTCTATAGGAGTCCTCACCGTGATGCGGTATACCCAAAGGATGCTTAGCAGTTCCTCGGGCCACAGACCTTTAGAGTTCTTGAGCCTCTTCTTGATTATGCTCAAGAGCGTTTTGTTAGTGACATCGACTTGGCCGTTGGCTTGAGGGTGAGCTGGGGAAGAGAAGTGATTTTTAATATTGAGCTCTACATAGAATTCCAGATACTGGGCATTGTCGAACTACTTACCATTGTCGATGATTATGACACAAAGAATCCCAAATCAGTAAATGATGGACTTCTAGGTGAAGTAATGAATGTTTTTCTCGATGATTTTCATCAAGGGTTCAGCCTCCACCCACTTGGTGAAGTAGTTGATGGCCACTACCAGGAACCTCATCTGTCCTTTCCCCCTAGGGAGTGGCCCAACTATGTCAATCCCCCACTATGCAAAAGACCAGGGCCCTGCTATCTGGACTAGTTCTTCTGCGGGCTTCTTGGGAACATTGGTAAATCTCTGACACTTATCATGCCTTTGAGCGAGGAGAGCATCATCTTTTTTCATAAATGGCCAATAGTATCCGGCTCTGATTGCTTTGTGAGCCATCGACCTGCCTCCCTCGTGGCTCTCACATATTCCCTCCTGTATTTCTCGAAGCACATAGTCGGCCTCCTCTTAGGATAGGCATCTAAGCAGGAGGAGAGTGAAGCTCCTTTGTGTCACCGAGAAAGAGATACTGACTCGCCCACGTCTTCACTTTTCTCGCCTCTTCTTTATCCTCGGGTAACTCACCATTCTTCAAATACCTTATGATCTGTTTGGCCCATTCGGGTTTGGGGCTTGCCATGTTGACTTCCTTATCTTCCTCTGCCTTGATGTTTGGCTTGGGCAGGTGCTCAACAATGATCCCAAGGTCGAGGCTCTCCACAGCGGATGATACGAGTCTGGCTAACCTTTTAGCTTCTTCATTATCTCCTCGTTGAACCCGTTGTATACTGAAATACCCAAATCGGGACTTTTCTTTCTCTACCATGGCCAGGTACTATTTCATCCGCTTATCATTTGCCTCGTACTCCCCATGTACCTATCCAACTACCAGCTGGGAGTCGTTGTTGGCCCTAACCCTTTTAGCCCCGAGTGTGTGGGCAAGGTGTAGCCCTGTGCTCATTGCTTCATTCTCAGCTTCATTGTTGGTCGCTTTGAACCCAAACCTTACGACATACTCGAGTTTTCTTCTCTCTGGCATGACCAGAACAACTCCTCCTCTAACCGCACTATTGGTGGAGGAGCATACACGTGTATAATCCACTCTTCCTGGCCCGCTTCCTCTTTCTCTTGTTGCTCTTCTTGCATTTCAGTCTTTAGGCCCAGTGCATAAGTGTACTCTACGATGAAGTCTACAATAGCTTGGCCCTTGATAGCTCCCCGAGAGTGGTACTCGATGTCAAACTCGCTCAACTCCACTAACCACTTGACTAGTTTTTCCGAGGTCTTAGGTTTATGCAATACGGTCCTAAGCAGCTAATATGTTAGTACTCAGACTGTGTGGGCCTGAAAAAGGGCTTTAGTCGCCAGGTTGTGACGACTAGTGCCAATGCCATCTTCACCACCCTCAGGTATCTTTCCTCTACACCCCTGAAGGCCCTGCTGGTGTAATATACTGACACTTATATCCCCACTTCTTCCCTTATTAGCACTAAACTCACTGCCGACTCTGATACTGACAAGTATACGTAGAGTACTTCACCTTACTTTGGTTGATTGATCAGTGGCAGGCAGCAGAGGTGGTCTTTAAGTTCTTGGAAGGCCTTGTTGCATTCTTCATCCCAGTAGAAAGCCTTCTTTAGTAGGCGAAAAAAGGGAAGGCACTTATCTATGGCCCAGGATATAAATCTGCTTAATGTCGCTACTCTCCCGGCTAGTCATTGTACTTCTTTTGTGTTCCTCGAGGATTGCATGTCGATTATGGCCTTCACCTTCTTGGGATTTACTTCTATTCCTCGTTGGGACACCATGAACCCAAGGAACTTTTAGGCTGACACCCCGAAGGCACATTTGTTGGGGTTGAGCTTCATCCTATGCTCCCTTAAAGTCTGGAAAGTCTCGCTTAAATCCGAGAGGTGTTGCTTGACTTGAAGGCTCTTCACCAATATATCGTCCATATACACCTCAATGTTCCTCCCGATTTGGCTTTTAAACATCTTGTTGACAAGTCTTTAGTAAGTCGCCCCTGCATTTTTCAGCCCAAAGGGCATGACCTTGTAGCAGTAAAGCCCCTGGTCAGTGATGAAGGCCGTTTTCTCTTGGTCATACTCGTGCAACTTTATCTGGTCGTACCCTAAAAAGGCATCTATGAAGCTAAGGGTGTAGATCCTCGGGAGCAGAAAACTGTCTTTCGGGCATGCTTTATTGAGGTCAGTGAAGTAGAAACATATATGCCACTTCCCATTTGGTTTTTGGACCATGACTATGTTTGCTAACCAGTCGGGTAAGTGGACTTCCCTTATGAAGCAAGCCTTTAGCAATTTCTTCACTTCCTCTATGACTGTCTGATTTCTCTCCAGGGTAAAATTTCTTTTCTTATGTTTAGTGGTTCTCGAGGCTGGGTTTACATGTGGTCGGTGTACGGCCAGTCTAGGGTCTATTCCTAGCATGTCGTTATGCGTTTAGGTGAACACGTCTTGATCCTCGATAAAGAAGTTGTGAAGTTGCCTCTTGAGTTCTTATAACAAGTTTGACCTTACCCAGGTAACTTTATCTGGCTCATTGGAATTGAGGATGACGTCCTCAAGCTCCCCTCCTGGTTCTGTCATCACTCGAGCCCTTTCATCTCGGACTTCTAGTCCATCAATCGCCATAGTTTCTTTTGGGGCCAGCTCTCCTTTGAGCAAGGCCATATAACACTCTATGGCTACCACTTGATCACCTTTGACTTCCCTAACTCCCCCCTCGGTTGGGAAGTGCATCAAGAGATAGTAGGTAGAGGTGACCGCACTAAGTCGATTAAGCGCTAGCCTTCCCAAGATCGTGTTGTATGCAGAGGGACAATCTACCACCAAGAAGTCAACCACCTAGGTGACTTGACACTCTCCTATCCCAGCAGTAACCGACAAACTGATAGTTCCCAATGGGAGCAACCTGTCGCCTGTGAATCCGACCAAGGGTGTTTGAACGGGCTTAAGCTTGTCTTACCCAAGGCCCATTTAATCGAAGGCCAAGAAGTAGAGAATATCCGTCGAGCTACCGTTATTAATGAGGATACGGTGCACGATATAGATCAAAATTACCAATGTCACCACCAGTGCATCGTCGTGTGGCTGACTCACCCCTAAGGCATCTTTTGTAAAGAAGGTAATGGGGGGATGCTTTACATTTTGATGCTTGGTCAGCCTCTCTATCATCATCATTTATCTGTCTTTCTCCTTACAAATCTGCTTCACATGCAATCTTCTTGCTGAGTTAAACTCTCCTCCCCTAGTAAACCCGCCAGCCATTACTCTTATTTTCCCTATCGGCCCTTCCGGCCTTCTTTCTTCCTGAACAGGAGGGTCCTGGCAGGTATCCTAGCGTCTGATCAGATTTTTCCCAGCAACAAATCTTCGCAACCGCCCTATTGAATTAGGGCTTCTATTTTCTCTTTCAAGTCAAAGCAATCATTGGTGTCGTGGCCATGATCTCGGAAAAAACGACAATCCTTATCCCTATTTCTCTTCTCCAGTGGGGCCAAAATCCTCTCCGACCACTTAACGCTTGGGTCATCCTTGATATGTAGGAAGACTTGCTCCACAGGTGTGTTGACAGGTGTGTAGTTTTAAAATCTACTCAAGGGAAGGTTGACCTGGGGCCTAACCCTGCAGTTGTTGTTGCCTTCCCTCTCTCGACCACCTTTTTTTTCCCTCGGTGCTTGCTGTTGTTCCCTCTTCTCTTGTTAGGTTGTGAACTAGACCTAGCATCTCACTCTCATCTAGCGCTGAGAGTGTCCTCAGCATTCATGTGTCATTGCACCTTCATCATGAGGTTGGTCATGCAGGACGGAGGATTCTTGGAGAGAGAGAGAAGAGAAATTTGGAGGGCAGCAGCCCCACCATGAGAGCAGCTACAATCACCTTCTCCTTGACATCGTCCACCTGCAACATCTCTCTATTGAATCGAGTCATATAGTCCCGTGGAGACTCCCCCTTGCTACTACTTAATGTTTAGCAAATAGGTGGTTGGCTTCCGGTGTCTCTGGCCTCCTATGAAATAGTTGACAAACTGTCAGCTCAGGTCTATGAATGTCAAGATGATGTCGGGCTAAACCACATTTTAGCAGAACCCTTGATTGTCATGGGAAGGCCCAGCACATGATTTCGTTGAGGGCCGCCTATAGATTCATGTACGTCTTATACACTTCCAGATGGTCAAGGGGATCCTTACCACCATCGAACATCTCCATCTGAGGTGGCTTAAACTTCTTGGGGAGTGGTCGAGCCATCATCTCTAGGGTAAAGGGATGGTCCATCCTTTGGATCAGTTCTTCGACGGTGACCCAGGCTTTTCCTTTGAGGACTTCCTTCATGATCATCATTTCCCTTCTCACATCCTTCATTCTCTCCTCCCAGAAGTCTGGGGTGTGGATCCTCTCTCCCAGCTAGCTCGCCTTCCAGAATTTAGAGGTCGTGATGCTTGCCACCTCATTTTCATGTCCAAGCTGTTAAAATGAATGAAAAAGATAAGTCTACAAGTTCACAAAGTCCTAACACAGCAACTCAACAAACAAAAGAAACATACAAGACAGGATGCAAGCATTAAAACAGTCAGTGGTAATAATCATAAGTGGTTTAAATTTCTCTAATCCTAAATGCCAACTTTACAATGGCAGCTTTGAACTTTTTAGACTAATCAAAAGCATAAAGATAGACATTGTTCAGAAATATCCTATGTTGCTATAAAGCTATACACATGATTGTTACCTTAATCCATGTATCGGCATTAGACTAATGGGATCCTAGCAAATGATCAATTTTCTAGAATGGCAATTTGCTATAGTTATCCACCAATAAAGAACTTCCTTGCTGCTGAATTTTGATTTCAAGCTTGTCCGAGAAATTCTTGATCATATTCATTTGAATAGTAGAGCTTCTAGATGATTATTCCCCTATGAATTGCCATGATACATCACCACAAAAGGAAATGGTTAGCTGAACAGAGTTAAGAAACGATGAAAACACCATTCAATGGTTCCAGGCTAGTCAATTATCTACTATATCTTCCATATCTAACACTTCCATCCA